>JBBPLX010001208.1:0-10511 GCA_038090015.1 Leccinellum albellum | reverse complement strand
CACTGGCGGGCGAACGCGACGACGTCCCGCCGCAGATCCTTGACCATCTTTGCTCCGACCTTGCCCTCGCTTTCTGTGGTAGCCACACGGATGAAGTCCTTGAGCAATTTGGAACCAGCCTCTTTTTGCAGCACGAGAGAGAGCTGAACTGCCCTGTGCAAAAATTCTGCGACGACCTTGATGTCTTCCTCCACCATGTTACGCGACGTTATAGCGGAGGTGCCAAGACGGATACCGCCAGGCGTTTGTGCGGAGGCATCTCCTGAAACGGCGTTTTCTGGGCGGGTTTATAGATTTGATTCGACAAATGGAGAAAGCGACGTACTGTTGATGGTGATGCCAAGAAGGTCACACACTTTCTCAATCTTGCTACCTGTCAGCCCAAGAGGCCGGAGGTCCCAGAGAACTAGGTGGTTATCGGTACCACCAGTCTGGAGCTTGTACCCACGCTCAATGAGGTAGGCACCCAGCGTTTTCGCGTTGGCAATGACTTGGCGTGCGTACTGCTTCCACTCGGGCTGTGAAACTTGAAGGAGTGCAGTCGCGACGGCGGCGATGGCCTGGAGAAAACATGAGTGACGACAAAAATGGCAAGATTTGGAAGATAGACAAACGTGGTTGTGCGGGCCACCTTGACAGGCAGGGAACACAGCATCATTGACGCGCTTCTCAAGGTCTTTATGGTTGTCACCATCTTTCCTGAAAAAGACCAAACCTGCTCTCGGGCCACGAAGGGTCTTGTGACTAAAAAGAGATTCAATTCTCGAGTCCACGGTAAGGCAAGGCAGGGATAGTTACTCACGTTGTGGTTGTGACAACGTCACAGTACTCAAAGGGATCGTTCAACTCTTGTGCAGCGACCAGACCGCTCGTGTGAGCGATGTCGGCCATCAGATAGGCACCCTCTTTGTCACAAATGGCCCTGAGAGCTGCATAGTCCCAATCTCGGGGATACGCTGAAGCACCGCAGATGATCAAACGGGGCTTGAATATCTTTGCCTGCTTATCCAATGCCACATAATCAATCAACTGTGTCGAAGGGTCCAGTCCATAAGGGAAGGACTGGAAATAGATCGAGGACGCGGTCATCTTCTTCTTCGCAGTCTATACAAAATGGGTAAGCCGGTCGTAACAAGACGGAGAAACTTGGGCCATACGTAGTAACCATGAGTGAGGTGACCACCGTCAGGCAGACCCAGTCCCATGAGCCTGTCCTGAGGTTGAATCAGCGCTGTCAAGGCTGCAAAGCTGCGGAAGGGTCATGTCAGTCCCGCCCTAGGAACGACGAAAAGACGGGACGCACTTGGCAGTCTGAACAATTTACGATGGGGAAAATGTGCCGATCAGCCTTTAAGGAGCCCGCATCGGATGGGTTCAAACGGAACTTACGCTTCCAGAATAAGGTTGGACGTTGACACCCCATTTCTCGGGGTTGAGGTTGAACGCTTGCAAGGCCCGCTTGCGGCAGAGGCTTTCAAGTTCGTCGATCCACTCGTTACCACCGTAGTACCGCGCTCCAGGAAGACCCTCGGAATACTTGTTGGTTAGGATAGAACCGTTGGCCTCGAGAACGGCACGACTGGTCAAGTTCTGTCGAAAGGTGTTCAGAGGAGGAAACATAAAAAAAGCAAAAGTGCGGACCTCTGAAGCAATGAGCTCCAGTCCAGAATACTGTCTCCACGTTTCCTTGTCGATGATGTTTTGCACTTCCGCATCGATCTCCGACAGAGGTGCGTACAGAGCCTTGTTCTACAGCATGATCAGACACGACCATGCACGATATCAGTGCCAGAAAGCACGTACAAATGCGGGGGTGGATGTAGTGGCCATGGAGCGTATTCTGAGCAAGCCCTGCTTGCTGACGGGAAAACCAGCGGTGATTGAGAGGGGGCGAAGAAAAGAGAGCGAAGAGCGCATCATTTTTATCTGGCGTATTAAATTTTCTGTGGCTTGATTCGGATAAAGCCGACCGCAGCAATCTAGTCAGTGGAAGAACAACGATGACGAAGACGATGATGGGTGTCTCAAATGTGGATCCCAGTTATCCCCCTCCTAATTCCCGACCGGTTTGACCCACGGTTTGTCTCGGAATGTTGTATTGTCAGGCCCGCGAAAAATATCCCCGAGACCGCCCTTGAGAATGTATGTAACGGCACATTGATGTGGGGAAGACTACACCCACGAATCGCTAGTCCGCCACATCGGACCAGCCAGGTAAATATGTACTTGATTATTCAAAAACTTGTTCCCACTGTGAATCCAATACAGGTGAGTTAATATGAGGCATATACAAGTAAGGCGTGGATCGTGTCTGCAGGTGCAGCAGGCACGTCGGACCTGCCAAGACCAACGCAGTCGATCGAGGTGGTGAGCTTATCAGTGAGTGTTCTTTCTAAACAGACTAAAGCGTTTTCGTTTTCGCTTGGTCTCCAAGCGCCTCATCACGTCCTCCTCGATTTCCTCCTCGCTGTCCTTGACCCCCGTCGTGTACCAAACCACACTGAGCATGCCGACGACAGCTGTGAGCACACACCTGTGTAGAGAATACATCAGACAAGACCCTTAGCACTCGCACACACTCACCCAGCCATGGCCAAAATACCCTTGGGTAGCCAACCCATTATCTGTGGGTAAGGACCCAAAGGCAGTCCGGACAAATCCGTCACAGATGCATGTCCAGCAGCGTTCCCTGATTGAGGGATACCTTGCATCGCACACTGTTCATATAAGAATGATGGAACCTGTCCAACGGCTCGTTCCTGGATTTGAAGCGGTGCTTCGATGAACTGCACTGCAAGACCAGTTGACAAATGCCAGTCGATGTGACCTAATAAAGAGTGATAAGCTGTCTCAAAGGACGCAATCGGAGAGCCTTACAGTGGAAAATCCACGCCCCGGGATTGTCTGCAACAACCCGAAGTGTTGCGGACGAGCCGCCCGGAAGGGTAATGGTGTCACGGCGCATTGGATTTGCTTGTCCCTCGATCAGCGGAGGGTTCAACGAAGGATCCGTCGAGTCGTAGTCTTCAGCACGGTTTACAATCTGGAACTTGTGACCGTGGAGATGGCTGAAGCACAAAGTCAGTATCGATAATGATTCGAAATGAAAAATAGCGACGCACAATGGATGCGATCCTGTGTCAGAGTTCTTGACAAGGATATCAACAACCTCGAGATGGTTGAGCATAATGCTATATGGTCCATATGCCTCTTGGACTGTTGCATTGTCACCAAGAGTAAGAGCTGACATGATTGCCGGCACGATGGGAGAGTTGTAAACATAACCGTTGAGCGTAGCGTGGTTCGTGCCATCATCCATGGTTTGGAACACGACCTCCAACTCAATGGTTCGCGAAGCTACTGGTTGTGCGACAGGTATGACTGGGACGAGCGCTGTGTCGTTAGTCATTTGGTAGTCTTGCACAGATCCCAGGTTAGTGATGTTATTTCCGGTGGCATACGTGATCGAGGAGGTGACGTCTATTTGGGTACACCTCAGTCAACAGATAGCAATGAACTGAGGGCGGGTACGGACTGATCTGCAGTGTCTGGGGAACGACGTCGAACATAGTTGTGTCCATGTTGGCATGAATCGTCCAGTCCGAGGATGAGTCATTGCGAGCCTGAACTAGTATGGAGTAGCGTTGTGCAACGGAGAGACTGAGCATATCTGTCGGGTATTCTTCGACGTCTGTCTATATGATGATGATTAGCCTCACAAAATTTACTGCACAAACAGCGTCTTACACCGTCTGCTTCAATGACGCGCATTTCATGACCGTCGATCCAAAAGTAGAACCCGGTGAATGCTGACATGTTGATGATCCTGAGCCGGTAGGTGCGACCAGGAACAAACGGGAGAGTTGCATTCTCGTTAAAACCCACTGCAGAAGTTACTGGTGCCGGTGAGGCCCCTGCTTTTGGAGGCAGATATGTTGAGTCCTGCGCGAAGTAGATCAAGCCGGCGTCTAAACAAGTACTTGCGTCAAAAAAAAAGGACGTGGTTTGAAAGACAAGGTTCACTTGGAATAGGTTCGAGACCAAAAGGATTGCTGATGCTCATGAAGCTTTGTAACAACTTGGCGTGTTCCTGATGATACCAGTCACCAAGAACTACGGTGAATTCCTCGTCATACTGGTATGTTTCGTTGGATGGATGCAAAATGAGAGGGCCACGGAAGCCGTCTACATATTGACCCTGATTAAAAAATTAGCCTGGCTTGAAAAGGATTAGAGAGTAGTGCGTACGTATGAGTGGGCGTGAGCCCAATAGGTGCCTTGCTGTCCAGAGGAGTTTATGGGCACATGGTAGTCAAAAGTTTGACCGGGAGGTATACCACTTATGAATCACGTGACAAGTGAGTTGTGACAGAGTTGACAAGTTAGACACATACCATTGCGAGACGGAGAGAGCCCCGTCCAACCAGCTGGAGGAGTTGAAGTACATACCATGGTGGTGGAGCGTCGTCGGAGCGTCGAGAGAGTTAGTAACGTGGATAAGTAGAGAGTCGGACGTGTTGACGGAGAGCGGAGGTGGTCTGCGGAAAGAAACGTAGGTACAACGGCTCGGTGAAATAATGGAGCGCGTACGGCCAGGTGTTGTTAATGCCTACGACACGACGGGGAAAGAGACCGTCCGGGTTTGCGTTTTGGACGTAGGTGACGTTCCACCATAATTCCTGGATGCCGGCGAGGGCGAAGGGGGCGAAGGGGAGAAGAGATAAGAAGGAGGAAAGCATGGGAGGGTGCGGGGAGAATAAAGTGAGGAGTGAATGATATATGAACCTGAGATACCATGTATGTGTGTGATTATCAGATAAACGAGATCTTCAATTATTTAATAATGATCAGGGCCGTTCCTGAAAACGCCGTGCCTGTCGCGATGTATCAGATTAGATCACGCCATGGGAATTTTTTATCAGATATCCCTGCATCCCCATAACTTTATATTACAGTACTAACTGAGCTGAATCACCACCCAACCATGCAGAACCTCTTCTCAGTCACCATCTTCTTCGTCATATTCCGCGAGTCTCTCGAGGCCGCCTTCATCATATCCGTCCTTCTCAGTCTCGTAGACCAGATCCTAAAGGATGACTCTCTCCCCCGCCATACCGATCCTCAATGTGTCCCGTCCAACCCCGAGTCCAGACCACCCGCCGTCACCCCACGCTCCCTCCGAAAAATTAAGCTGCAGGCATGTACTCGTCTACTGCACGCGCGTCTTGCCTTGACCGGCACCCTAGATCATCTTCGGTGCCCTGGTCGGCTTAATTATCGCCGTAGCTATTGGCGCAGCGTTCATCGCCATTTGGTTTACTCAAGCGAAAAACCTCTGGTCAAAGTCGGAACAACTATGGGAAGGTATACATACATCCGTGCATTCCCCCGGAACTGCAGTGCCAACGCGCTTTCAGGTATATTCGAAATGATTGCTTCCATCATGATTTTCGCCATGGGGGTCACCATGCTGAAAATGGAGAATTCACGCACAAAATGGCGCATCAAGCTTCAGAACGCATTCAACGGTCAACGTAGGCACGCCCTCGATGTCTCACTCGTCCTCTCACGTTTTTTTTTTCTTCAGACCAAGATCGTGACTCTAAAACAGGAAAATGGGTCCTCTTCTTTCTCCCCTTGATCACCGTCCTTCGCGAGGGTAATTTATTTTTCCCCACCATGCTATCCCCTTGACCTTGCCTTCCAACTTAATTGACAGGTCTAGAGGCAGTTGTCTTCGTAGGCGGCGTTTCCCTCGCAGAACCTGCCACGTCTATACCCATTGCCACCATCGTCGGCATCATCTGTGGTCTTACGTGTGGGTTCGTCATCTACCAAATTGGTAGCCGAACAAGCGAGTATCTCCTCGGGCGCCGTTCCAGTTCTGACGATTAACTCCAATACATCAACAGCCTTCAAAATATTCCTCATTTGCATGACCAACTTTATCTTGCTCATCGGTGCTGGTCTCTTTTCGAAAGCCGTTTGGTCCTTCCAGAAACACGCCTACACCAAACTCATCGGCGGCTCTTCTGACGACGCTGGCGGGAGCGGTCCCGGGTCGTATGACGTCCGCGGCAACGTTTGGCACCTCCACTGTTGCACTACCGAGTTGGGCAGCTGGTCCGTATTCTACGCCGTCCTTGGCTGGCAAAACAGCGCGACATGTAAGTCTCACCTACTTTTTCCTCTTAATCACGTTATCGATCGTGCCACCCTCAGTGGGCAGTGTACTAGCATACGTGTTTTACTGGTTGGCCGTCATGGTTGCCCTCGTGTACTACAAGTTTAAAGAGGTAAATCCCGATGTTGACATGCAGAAAAGGTTTGATCATATATTTTTATTCATAGGGACGTACGACAGTCTTTGGATGGGAATCGGCTAATGGAAAGCGGAGACGCGAACGACGCGAAGCTAACCAGACGGCCTCCGGAAGCTTGGCGGAGAAGGATTCGCAAGAACTGGTGACTGTCGCCACTAACTAAAAATGTAGTATCCCCAACCGTGAACGCTGGGCGTTCGCTCGATCCGGGTCGGAACTCTTTGATGAGTCGAGTCGGAGCCCTGGATCACAATGCTCACGAACGTTTCGGAGGGTCGAATTCCATCATGTTATCCGTTCCTTCATAATTATGCAACGAATCTTGGGATGGACCCTAACTATCCCCTGCCAGTGGTTCCAACGTGTTCAATATCTGTACTCTTAGTTACTATGTTGTACCTGGCTACATAAATGCCCTCTTGATCAAAATTGCATGACGGGGACGTACAAAACTCAAATGCGGTATAGAATAAGGTTGCTCTCGATAAGCTGTACTATATGGAACTACGGAAACGGAGTTCATGATACCCACAAGATACAAATACGATGACGGATGATGACAATACAGGGCGCTTTCAACATGATCTACACGGAGATAACAAGTCCATACGGAGAAAAGCAACAAAGTTAGGCCGAATATCAGAGATCATTACCAAGCCAAGACAGTTGGATGATCCAGGAAATCGTTTGCCCTAAGATGACACGGGACAACGCTCCGACGGGCCAACGGAGCTCTCGAACTTAGGCCGATAGATCGAGCTTAAAGAGGCAATATAACAAAGTCGCGCTCTTGCAGACAGGACATTCCGACTTTGCGACGACAGCCTGCGTGATACACCTACCATAAGACGAACGGAGAAAAGACGTTCATCCTCCATGCTATACCCGCAACGGGGAAACGGACGCACCTCTTACAGAACAGATGGCCGCATATAGTCGCAGTCATGTCCTCGCAGGGATCCCGCATGCAAATGCGACAGTGAAGACGATGTGTCAGGCTGCCCGCATGCGGTGGTAGCGGCGCGGGCGCCGAGGCCGGTGCGCTTACTGCATCAGCTGAACGTCCGATCATCTCCAGAGATTCGAGTGAAGACCAGGAGGGAAGTCGAAGAGGAGTTCGGCCCGATGAAGGGGAACCAGCGCTACCGCCTACCAACACTGCACGGTTCTCCCGGATATAGTCGGGTATCCCATCGGCCGAAACGAACACGATCGAGTGGCTAGACGTCGTCGAGGAATTTTGTGTGCTATTACCACTTCAACGTCAATCGGCTGTTCCTACGCGATGCGGCGAAAGTGGACAATACCTTAAATCCGAAAAAGCCTCGGCAGACACGGTGGAGACGGGAGACGGAGGTCGCGTATCGTTGTTGACAGCCGCATGGGTTGTTCCGGATGCGTGTAACCGCATCTGACTGACATTAGTATTACTGCCATGTTCGGACGGCGCTAGTGAGGGAGATACATATATGCTAGAATCCGGCGGCTCCTCCCCGCCAGCGTCAAGCGTATTGGCGGCTACCTCATTTACACCCTCAGCCTCAAGTGGGATGGATCGTTGAGGTGACGAAGAGAAGGAAGACTCTCTCTGTAATGGGCTGTTGCGGATCTCGTCGCCAGGCTGACCGACAGCCACCACAGGGGTACGATCAAGTTCCGAAGAAGAGTCTCGCACGGTATCATCCCAGATTCCGGGAGTTCCCTCTGGAGATTCGGTGTCGAGGCTCACCTGATTTTACAAATTCAAATATTAGTACGGTGCCAAGTCATAGCTTGGCACTCACGTTGTTGCTTTCGGGGTGCTCTATCTCCGCACCTGGGTGCGCGTGCTTGATGTGCTGCGGAGGGAGAGATAGTAAACGTGGTCGCCCTAACGTGTTGATTATACAAACCTCGTCCATCTCAGCCGCATTGCGCTTCCCCAGGCCGCAGAACATGCACGATGGGTGTGCAGGAGAGTCAGCATAGTGCAACTCAAGAGTGCTATGCTCGACGACGACGCCATTGCAATCCCAACAGACTACAGCTGGGTGGTCCGATTCCACATGCTTGATAGATACCATATCAGTAAATGGTGCCATCGATGACGCAAAATTCTTACGGCGCAGAGGGCAAGATCATCGGTAAAAGGCTCGCCACACTTGCTGCACGTCGGATGAGTGAGTAGATGATCCTGCATCATCTCATCCGAGCAACAATGAGTCAGACAGAGCTGACACGACACCGATTGAAGGCCTTCGAGGTGTTGTTGAAGTGAAGGAGCGTCATCGAACTGAGAGTAGCAGTGCGGGCAGTGCGGGCGAAGCATAATGGTAGGAGTAGCACAGATGTGGCCTCGTGAAGCCTCCTCGGCATCATAGATCACCATGCAAAGCATGCATCGGAACGCGACATCATGGAAAACCGTAGATCCACTCTGACGGTTGTCATCAGAAGGGACTACACTCTTCCGATCATCTTGCATAGCTTCGTTTGCACCCGATAGTCGGACACATATTGAGCAGCTACAATGCTCGAGTGAATGCTCACAGCGACAAGGCCGATCGTCGGGAACTCCACTTGTCGAGTGAAGCATTTCACCCTCGCCCAACGAGAAATTCGATGAAGACGGAGAAGCGGGTGACTCAAATCCTTCATCTATGCGTTCGGTGGAAGTAGATATTGATCCCTCTTCCTCAGCAATCTCCGTGGACCCTACGTTGCCTGATGACTGTGAACCAGGCCGTAGAGGACGATCAAAAAGCGTCGACGTGAGGGGCCTGACAGGATTGTGAACACAGGACACCTCGTGTGCAGTCTTTGAGTGTTGGGTGTAGAACATTGATGTACAATACTTGCACTTCGAATGCGGAACTTTCTGGTGCCACCGAAGTGATTCCGCAAAGTAGAAGCTTTCACCACAGAGCGTACACTTGAACGTAGTATGTTTCTCATCCTGATGTTGCCACCGAGATTCGAGTGAGGAAAATTCACAACCACAGTAAAAACACTTGAAGACACCATGCTGAGCACATTTATGCTGCTCGCGAGCGCTCTCAGATTTGAATTCGCTGTCGCAATAGCCACACCCGAACTTGGGCGAGTCTTTTTGGTGAGCTAAGCTGCCTTCGTCCGTAGCGGACCCGCGGCATTCGTACCCAAGGGTGGAGTAGTGTTTGGCCTTTTGATGAGTCAGGTGTTTCTTCTGCTCATGGGCCGAGCGGCCGTTGTCGGTAGCGAACTCTCGATTGCAATAGTGGCATTTGAAGGAGGGATGCTTGTCTGCAACATGTTGCTCAAGGGCTTCTTGGGATTGAAAAACCTTGCTGCACTTGCAATAATAGCCCAAATCAGCGTGCTTGTCCGCCCTATGCTATTAGTAAGGGGTCATGGAATGAGTTGGCATGACGAGGTATTTCGCAGGGTACTGACCGCGTTGAGGGCTTTGGTATTCTTGAATGTGCGGTTTGGACACAGAGGACAGACAGCCCGCGCCATTGTCTTGGTGCTAGGTCAGCTTGAGGTCAGCCTCGAGGCCCTCGACGAGTCATCAAAGCACGGTTTCGGTTCACACGGTCCAAATCGTACTAGGAGTTACAAGGCGGTCGAACGAAATTACGATTATGGCGGAAAGTCTCGCCGGTCAAGTAGTCTGTCTTCATATAGTCCCTGACAGCATCAAGCGACCCCGACGATTCCTTTGAAGCCGTTTTACTAGCAAGAAATTCCTTTGCCTTCTCTTTTCATTGCTTCCGCCATCAGTGTGTAAGCCTCACTGCTTACCAGTCATATGTCTCGTCCTATATATACCCGATCCGCCCATACGATAGATAAGTAGTAGCTCTTGCACCCGTACGTCGTAGTCGCCCTATAGAGCGTGGTCCTGTTCTTTTGTGCCCGCCCTTCTCAGTGTTTCCACCGTTGGCCATGGTCGGCTTCCACAGTGCTAGACCTATATATTTGTGCACATACCGTAGGTCCACCCAGCACCTTTATTTCAACAACCATATTTTCTAACCTAACATCACTTTAACTGGCCACCTAAGGAGTCGTGATGAAGGGTATCGCACTGCTAAAGACTGCGTGAAACACGTCGACCTTCCGATGCTTCTCCGCTAACGAGGTAAGTATCATTACAGCATTCAGTTGGATGCGACCAGTATTATAGGACGATTCTTACAGACTAACCGCTACGTGTCCCAGGTGCTT
>JBBPLX010001207.1:0-10515 GCA_038090015.1 Leccinellum albellum | reverse complement strand
CCGCACCAGCGTGCCAGACCGGGAAAACTCATTTGGAGAATTCAGGGTTCTTGATGGCTCATTCTATCCCTTAACGCCGCGATATCCCTTATGTAAAAACAGCTGATTTTACGACGAACACCGCGCAGTTGCGAGGCCCAGCCCGCTTCTTCTGCTCTGTCTTTCCTTTTTTTTCCCGTTCCCTCTCTGAATTCAGAGCAGTATAGTGTGTCACTCCACAGTTACTACGCGGTTTCTCGATATCAGGATTCGAATCCAAACTTGAGAGGGAGTCGAAGACTCGTCTGAACTTAAGTTGCTTAGATTTCGCTTGTACTGCACAGGCGCATGACGGCCGGATACACGACGGAATACACGTGTGGCAGACTACTAGTCGCCATTTTGGTCAGAGATCTATCGCGATCTGGAGGACGATGAGCGTTCACCGTCCTGGTGGCTTGAATGCTCCAAGTAGTTGCGGATTTCGCAGTTACTTCCTATTCGCAGGTCATTTTCAAACGAATCTGATTCAGACTTGTTATCTTGGCAGTGTGACTGACTTGGAGACAATATTGCAGTTAGGCATGTGATGCTACATACTACTACCAAGAGACAACAATGCACTAGTACTGTAAGCACCCAAAGCATGCATACAGGGAGAATCGGTCACCCGTACAAAACACCGGCGATTGATGTAGTCCTACACACGAAGTAATCAAACTTGAAGCTTTGAAGCTGAAGCATTGTCAACAACCAATTTAAATGCATATGACAATACGTACACACATCTAATTTTGTTGTGATACGATCGGCGCCTTTGCCTGCTCGACCAATCGCATGAAGTTCTTTGCAAAGAAGGGTCCCTGCTCCTCAGTGAGATCAACGACTGTCTGTCCGTCCAGGTTGCGTGCATAGGGATCGGCACCAGCGTCGAGTAGCATCTGGATCACCTTCCACTCCTCCATCGCATCCCCACTGAATTTGTGTCTCACAAAGACGTGGAGTGGTGTATCCCCTTTGTCATTGACCACGCATAAATTGGCGCCTTCACGGATAAGGAAACGTATCATCCCAAAGGTCTTTCTGAAATATGCATATGGGGTCCCAGACACGGCAGAAAGCAGCACATCAGATGGAAGTGGTATGCCCTGTGAGAGTAAATATTTTAACACGGGAATATTGTGTCGTCTTGCAGCAATGTGGAGGGGTGTCTCTCCAGCTGAATTGCAGAGCGACAGGTGGCATCCCAAACGAACCAGAAGTTCAGCAGTTTCCACGGAATCGCACTCGTCATCACATTCGATAGCGCGATGCAAGGCGGTATCTCCGTTGGGCGCCACTGCGCGTATATCTACACCATCCAAAGTGGAAAGGAACCGAACTGCTTTTACTCTGTTTGAAGATTCGACAGCTGCGAGAAAGGCACTAGGAGGATATGTGCCTTGTGCTGAGAAATATTCCATGATGTCGACGTTCCCGCGTCTCGCCGCAGCGAGTAGAACACCGGGAGAAAGTGATGCACCTCGGGACACGAGATACTCGACGAAATTGAGGCCTCCGAAACCCGAGTTGAGCACACCATAGTTTGACACTGCGGCATGAAGAGGTGTGTGTCCAGCTGAATTGCAGGCATTTATGTCACATCCAGCTTCAATCAGAATCTTGGTGGTTTCCAAGGGATCGTGATGCCATTCGGCTCCCCCTAGGGCCATATGCAGTGCTGTATCGCCGTCGGCTGTGATGGCAGTTGTGTCTGCCCCTTTGTCGATGAGAAAACGAACCATAGGGGTAGTACACCCAACTTCGGCAGCCGGGAGTAGAATATCCACAGGCAGTGGAACATCGAGCGAGAGAAAATAATTGATAACGGAGATGTACTTTTGTGCCGCCGCTACGTGCATCGGCGTTTTATGAACCGCGCTGAATGCACGAGGGTCGCTTCCAGCAGCAATCAAGAGTTCTGCGAACTTCAAAGAAGAGGATTCGGGATATGAACAGACAGCATGATGGAGGGGAGTACCCCCATCTGCAGTGACGGCACGTATATCTGCCCCTTTATCGATCAGTGACTGAATTACTTGTGTTGTCACTGTTGTGGTGTGAGCGTAAGGCAGAAAGAGCAATATGTCAGGTGGGATCAGTACACCCAGCGACAATAGGTATTCCATGATCTTCATGCATCCTTTGGACGCGGCAGCATGGAGTACTGTTCGTCTGTTATTGTTGCATGCAAAGGGATCACATCCGGCTACCACGAGAGTCTTAACTGCTTGGAGTGTATATTCTTCGTCCGAGTCCATCCGCTGACTGGTTATTGCAAGGTACAATGCATTGTCTCCATCAGCCGTATTCACGTTGGGGTCTGCGCCGTGTTCAAGGAGAAGTCTAACCATGACTGCCAAGTCGGCTGGGTCGCCGTAGTATTCGACTCGCCTACACGCTGAGAGCAAGATGTCTGGGGAAAGCAGGATGTTTTGTGAAAGAAAATATTCGACGACCGAGATGTCTCCGTTGGCTACTGCAATGTCGAGAGACGTTTGGCCGAATGAATTCGTGATGCGCAGATCACACCCAGCTGCAACAAGCATCCTAGTAGACTCTAAACGGTCAACCGATCCGGAGACATTCCAGTCTATCCAAATCCGAGTCGAACGGAGAAGTGTGTGAAGCGCACTGTCTCCATTAGCAGCCACGACTCTAGCATTGGCGCCCTCTCCAAGAAGAAAACAAATCATGGATGATAGTCCTGTCCGCGAGGAATTATTCATTGATCCTGCGGCAAATAAAATGTCTGGCGGTAGGAATGCACCAACAGAACGTAAATGTTTGACAACAGACAGACCACTGTGGTTGACTGCAATGTGCATTGGAAATTCACCCAATAGATTGCACGAGGATGGACTACACCCTGCTTCGCACAGGAGCTTGGTTTTCTCTAACTTGCAACTCTCCATGTCGTAGTTTTGCAGTGTATAGTGAAGCGCAGTAGATTCGTCTGCCGAGACAACGTGGATGTTGGCGCCATTTAGAGTGAGGAAACGAATCGTTTCTGCATTCGACCACTGGTACAAAACCGATGCTTTGTTGAACAAGATATGGAGAGGAAGTTTCGTTTTCAAATCCGACAGTAGATGCTGGATGCTGGACATATGCCCTGTCCTCGCAGCGTACAGGAGTGCCTCCCCAAATGATGTATCGCCAGCAAGGTCACAGTCAATCTGCTGGAGTCTCCGAGCAATCACAACAGCATCATCATCGCCTTCTCTTAAGTTCCACGAGCCACATAGGCGCTGTCGGTCAAGCCAGTTTGTGACACCATGTAGAGCCGACGTAAGCAGCTTCTCATTCAGAACATCTATTGCCCACTCCATGAATTCATCAGTTTGTAGCAACCTCGCGAGGATATGGGCATCGGGATTGTACCCCTGCCTTTCAAGAAGTTGAGCAGAGAAAAGTCTATGTGGCACAGGACTTCCCTCTTCTAAGAACAAATCAACCAATTTTGAGTCACGGGCTATGGCTGCAGCTTCAATAGGCAAGCCAGAGGGAAAGTCGGGGAAGGAGCCAACGGGACAATCAAATTTCCCAGGGAAACCAAGTTTAGCACCATGTGCCAGCAATGTACGGGCATGTTGAATCTTCCCGGGGACAACATAAATGAGTGGATTGATCCCTTCCTTTTCTGTAACAGGTGAACGGCAAAGGAACAGATGCAGGAGCGGATCAGGAGCATAACGAATGAGCATATAAAGCACAAAATCATGCTGAATACTTGGCAATTGATTGACTCGTTGGTCATCTTTTCGTAATTGCTCCCATTCCAAAGAGTGCTGTTGGATGTCCCTGCGAAGTGCCACAATAGAATCTAAAATCCAATCTGTAGACTCGACATAGGAAAGATGGTGGAAACCACAATCCAACACATAGTCAAAGAGTGGGTGATCTGAAGATATTTGTGTATCTGATATTGGAAAATCATAGCAGATGACCTCTTACCATCAGGATCTTGCAGTCTCAAAGTGAGCCAGGCTGCAATGTAGCTCATACATTGCTCCGCTAGCTGCGCATGAGCATCTTGCCAGTTGATATGGAATGGGTGATTTTCCTCCATGAAGGTTCCTACAAGATACTCCTACTCAGAAGTTTTTAGCAATGCGGAACTGACAGAGTTGCATACTAATACCTGAACACTGAAATGAGACAACATAACAATGTCTGCTTCTTCAGAATGCATCACTAGACTGCTCAGTGAATCTAATAGTGCATATCCATGTATAGGTGCAGAGTCGGAGTTCAGTGTCCGCTGATCGAGGTCGATCGAAAGTGCCTCGACAATTTGACACAATCTTAATGGTCGAAGGGCAGTGACAATCCACATAAGAGCGCGCCGTGCAATTACATCTCCCCGTGGTTCTTTGCTGATCGCGAGAAGAATCCGTTCATACGTAGCGTCCAATCCCACCGGTAGGCCGTCGAGCGCCTCTCGGATTTGCGAGGTGGTAAAACATCTTTTGAGAGTGATCAATTGGCATTCAATCCAGCGGAACCTGAATAATACAAAAAATCAGCCACATGACTGGAAAGACGATTTAAGTGCCCACATCCCGTCAGCCCTGTAGCACAATGTCCCAATAATCTCCTCTTTCAGCATAGTCCCCGCATCCCTGAGCCTGCTGTGGGAATCGACCTCCCTCCTAACATGCAGACTGATGTCCGCATCCACCTTAATTGACATCTGTTCCAAGGAAAGGCATGGGAGCCCGAAAAACCTAGATTTGATCACCTGAAGGGGTCGGCTGATCACGAGCGGCCGCACCCCACCTTTATTCAAATCCAACAGAGAGCCTAAAAGGTTTTCAATGTCTTCGCACTCGTCCAGTGCATCCACGACAATAAGGGGTGGGCATGGATATTGTTTCGCGACATGAGACGCTAGGACGGCGAGTCGCTTGGATTTACTAAGAATCGTATGCTTTTGTCTCTTCTCTTTAGCCAGAACATCAAAGATATCTCCTGGGTCAACCTCAAGATCACGAAGCCCCTGCAATAGCTGAAAGAGGAGTGAACGCATCACCTCAGCAGCGACAGTGGAACGTTCACTCCGGAAATCGCAATAGAAAAACGCAAGAAGTTCACCTTCGCTCGTCGTATTTTGGATGCCATCGATCACAGATGCACTGTCCTGAGAATAAATACTAATCCTGAATAAATATGATGAAAACGCACGCTAAGACTGATTTCCCAGACCCGGCTAAAGTATGCAAAAGTCAACCTAAAGAAACGTATGGTATGGTGAGATTCGTACGTTTCCCATTCAACCACAAGAACCCGTTGTTGGCAGACCTCCATGTTCGATATTCATCGGTGTCGGGTAGCCATGTGCAGGTATCCGGTTGTCGCAATTCGAGTGTGTCCTCGTGCTTTTCTGTACAGTCCCACGCATTAAGCCATCCCAATATTTCCCCCAGCCGTGACCCTGCTCACGATGACGTGTCAAAAATGCAACACGCATGTAAGGTAGTATGATGGCGAACGTACGATCCATCTCTGACCAGACTTTCTTTTCCCAACATTGTTCGACGGGATTTGTGTTCCTATCGATCAGGCTTTCTCTAGTACTTTGGGTATTAACCGAATCTCCTTTTGGCTGACCCATAGTAACAGTTTCACGGTTCCTGTGGATACGCATTAGAACCAACGACTCCCTAAAGCAATCCAAAACTCACCAGACGTTCGTGTTGAGCAAGAAATAGAAGCAAACCCTGTTTTTCTTAAAAATACGAATAGCCTGCTTGAGATTGTCTTCGACGGGTGCTGAGAGAAAAATGTTGCGTAGGGTCGACGCGACCCTACTCGAAGTTGACTTGAAGTTGATCAATGCTTCCATTTCTTGCAACGTATCTAAGCATGTCTTGGGCTCCCTGCTAGATAGCCAGATCTCCAGCCGCTCGTCGACGGCAGGGTCTGCTGAAGAAGGAAGCTCAAGTGTTTTTGTGAGCAAGACTTGGGATGCAGCGACGATCCTATGCAGGTCTCCTTCCAACTGTTTGTGCGATAGATTGAGATTCTTGTCGTTCCTCGTATCCCGTGCGCGCAGGGTTAAAGCATCGATGATTCGTTGCGAGGCCGACGCAGTAGCAATGAGAGTTTCTTGGACTGAAACTGAGTCCATGATGTCAGATACTGGGGGTAGGGGTTACAGGCTGTTTCTGCGAATGCAGATGGATTACTACGGCATACTTACAGTGAATGTTACCAGGCTTTCAGGTCGTCACTGACAGTACGGGTCGGTGGGACTGGCGCCTTTTGTCTGGCGCGCCGTGCCCCAAGCGGGAACCTGAAAGAAGACCGGGTGCATCATGTTGAAAGCCGAGGCACGATTTGTAGAATTCGAAGTCAGAGGAGCTACAGAAACTACACAATATTTTTACAGTGTCTAGAGGTCTCCGTACACTCGTTCGTAGTAATAGTACACACATCTAAATCATGCATCATACTTGGTCAACACCTCCCTCCTCACCCGCTCCCTCGGACACCTCCTCCCAGTCCACATCTCAAACTGCACATACCCCTGCTCCAACAACACCTCCACACCCCTCACCCTCGCCCACCCGCTCCCCTCAGCCAGCTTCAACAAAGGCGTCTCCGAAGGCTTGTACGCCATGTCCACCACCACGCCCGTCCCAGCCTCGAACAATATCGGCGGCAAGTACACCCCGTCCGCAGTCGTCGTCGTCGTCGTCGCCTCGGCGGGAACAGTAGACACGATCACGCACGGCGCAGCACCAGGCCACACGCCCAACCCGTCGATCGCACGCACCCGTGTCGTCCCGTTGCCATCAAACGCCCTCGCGATTCCCTCCGCCTTGTCCTTGGTCCGGTTAAACACGTACACCTCGCCCACTCCTAACGTCTTCAACGCATACACAGCCGCACGCGCAGTCCCACCAGCTCCAATCACCAGCCCCACCGCGTCCTTCCCCAATCCCAGCCCCAATCCCTCCGCACGCCCCCGCACCGCAGCTACGATCCCAAGATAGTCTGTGTTCTCACCATACAGCACTCCGCCGTCCTTGGGCACGATCGTATTCACGGCCCCAATCGCCCGCGCAGCCTCCGACATGTCGTTCAAGTATGCCATCACGTCGAGCTTGTACGGAATCGTCACGCTCGCACCGCCAAACCCTTCCGCCCGAATCGCCTGCACGATCCGCGCGTCCGAGATCGTGGGTGTCTCGAGCAGGCTATACGTATGCGGTAGCCCGAGCGCCTCAAACGCCGTATTATGGAGCGTCGGGGACATCGAGTGCCCGATCGGCCTTCCGAACAAGTAAAACTGCCGCGCCGGGAGTACACCACACAGATGCTGCGCCCGGTGGATCTCCGCGACCGAGAGCTGGCCAGGCGCCGCCTTGTTGGGGAGCAGAGGGTGCGTGACGGGGGTCAAGCATGCGTTGAGCACCCGCGAGAGCTGACCGGGCACGCCAATGTTGAGCGCGATGAGCGGCTTGGCCGTGTGACTGGCAGCAAAGGCCTGCAACGCCAAGTTGCTCGACGGAGAGGTAGCTTTGGACACGAGCTTGACGATATCACTGTATTGCGCAGCGACGCCGTACGTCGACGTCATCCTTGGCGCGTCCCATCCGATTGCACCCGTCCAGTCATGGAACGAAGCAATGATCTGCGAGGTACCTTTCAGTCGTACGATCTCCTGCACGAAATGTGGCGGCAGCGTCGTCTCGACATCGATGTATTCGCATCCAAGACGCAGCCCGAGCTTGATGAGATCCGCGACTTCCTTGTGTGCGTCGTCGGGGAAGGCACCGCCTTGTGCGGTCGTGCGGACAGTAAAGATAATGGGGAGGGACGTGGCGCGTCGGAGCGCAGTCACCTGGTGCAACACGTACGCGTGTGATGGAATCGAATCGGTAGAGCCTGCCTCGCGCAAGAGGTCGACGCGTAGTTCGAGCGCGTCCACGCCTGTACTCAGCTCAGCCATGTCCGCCAACGCGGGCACCAGATCCGGATATGTCAATGACAAAAAGTAGGACCGGACACCTTGTGCGGTCTTGGCGACATTGTGCGCCAGGTTCGGCTTCAACCCCGACACGTGCCCAAAGAACCTCGTCACCTCAGACTCCACGCCGTCCTCAAGTCCGGCAAAGTTCCCAAACTCGTATCCAGCACACTGCGCATACCACGGTTCGCGGCGCGCAAAGACGTCCCGGATCTCCTCGCCGTATGCCGGGCGTTGGCCCTCTTGATTAAGGTAGGATTCAATGACGGACAGTTGGCGCTGCACCCAGACGATCTTGCCACCTTGCCGGGAGGCATAGTCGACGAGGGCTTCCCGAGCGGCCGGGGTCTCGACGACGCCCCCTCCAAGACTGATTACCCAACCCTTGGCATGCGTGCTCAAGAGGGACCTCAGGAGCTCGGTCTCGGCTGCGCGGAAGGCTGGCCAGCCGTGCGTGTGAACATATTCCCGCACGGTGGGTGGATACAACGACTCAAAGTGTGCGTCAAAGTCGAGGAAGGAGAGGGAGAGCGCACGGGATGCGAGCACACCAATGTGGGACTTGCCGGAGCCTCGCATGCCAATAATAACGATCGATGGTGTCGTCGAAGGCGTGAGCGACTTGTATGGGCTAGGCGTATCATCTAGTGTGGGAAGCGGGCGGGTGTGAGGTATGTCGACGCCTTGTACTTGGATCCCAATCTACACGAAGCGTGAGCAAACGAAAGATATGTACGTGCGTGATGCTTGCCTTATTCTCCAAGTCGTCCCACCAATTAGGCCACGTCTTTTCGACGCACCGCTTTTCCTCGATGATGGTACCGTTCACGACGGTAGCAAGCACGGAAAACGCCATCGCGACGCGGTGGTCGTCGTAACAATGAATTGAAACCCCACGCTTGAGTGTGTCGAGTGGGCACCCATAAATGACGATCCCATCCTCGAACTCGTCCGTCTCGACCCCAAACTTGGCTTTAACTCTGGTTCAGTAGACGATCTAAACGCAAATGAGGATATGAACACACCCAATTGATCGCGCATCGCCTTGATGCGATCGCATTCCTTGACGCGCTGGTTCGCGATCCCGCGAATGCGCAAAACGTTCTTGCCCACGCCGCCTTGCCCACCTAGTCCACCGTCCGTCGCGACAGCTCCTACGACCGCCGCCGTTAAGAAAGCGTCCGTCATCGGTTCCATGTCCACCTCGCCCATGGCCTTGAGCGTCCCGATTGGCGGACCCGTGACGGTGGTCTCCGTAGCGGTCTGCACGACGGTGCATCCCATCGGCTCGAGGACCTCTTTTGCGAAACGGGCGTCGCCCTGGAGGGATGATGATCCGATCGAGGCGAGTGTGCACGTTGTGCCGGTGATGGCGGCGATGGCAAGCGGGTACGTCGCACTCGAGGCGTCCGACTCGATGGTGAAGACGCCCGATTCGGGAACGGTGTATACCCCGCGAGGGATCTTGTACACGTTGAGCGGTGCGCCTGTGTCGGGGTCGCGCTCACGGGTGATGTGGATGCCAAAGTCGCGCATGAGGGCGATGGTCATGTCGATATAGAGCTGGGAGATGACCGCGTTGCCGGTGAGGACGAGGGTGGTGTCCTGCTTGGAATAGGGGGCACAGAGGAGGATGGAAGAGACGTATTGGGAGGAGATAGAGGCATCAAGGGAGAGGATGCCGCCTGGGAGACCGGTTGGGGCAATGGAAAGGGGGAGACAGCCGGAGGTGCCGAGGTAGTTGATGTCTGCGGTGGCCTTTGTGAGTGCCTCGACGAGCGGCGCAATAGGGCGCTGCTTCATGCGGGCATTTCCAGTGATGATAGTGCGATCTGATGGGGATGAATCGGCAGGGGGCGATACAAGGGTACAGACGCTAGTGAGGAAACGTGCGGCGGTGCCAGCATTGCCAAGGTACAGCTCTGTGCCAGGCGGAGGAAGCAAAAGTTTGCCGCCAGAACCTGTGACGACGAGGGTTTCGCCATTGTCGGTCCATTCAAACGTCGCTGCCTAAGTGGAGGGTGAGCACGAGAAAAGCGGAAGAAGGGACGACGCACTTTGAGCGCCTGCAAGGCTGCCATCATGACCTGGGTGTCATCTGAATGGAGCAGATTCTTCAGCCTGACGGTGCCGTTTGAGAGGGCTGCGAGGACGAGGGCGCGATTGGAGAGGGATTTAGAGCCCGGTGTGGTGAGAGTGATGTGTGGAACCCCCGTCTTATCATTCGAGACGGGGGCGGGGGTGACACTAGACGGGGAAGGGAGCAGTTGGGGAGGCAACGGGCCCCTTTCTGCCGCGCCTGGGAGCTCCCTGAAAGGTGCTGGAAGCGATGGCTTAAGATAAGCGGTTGGGGTACCACTGACAACAGTGACGCCTTCTGAGAGAACCATCCTGATTTCGTCGTCAGGTATGCCAGTTGCTCTAAGCTCATGGGTCTTTCCAATGCGAGACAAGAGGACGACTTTCTTGACCTTGGATGTGGTATTCTTTTTGTCGATGGCCATACGATCGAGGAGGCC
>JBBPLX010001206.1:0-10529 GCA_038090015.1 Leccinellum albellum | reverse complement strand
TTGCTGATGCTGTATTCTACACTAGGCCGGTGATGCTGATATCAAGTAAGTGGGCGCCAATATCTTCTAAGGCTTGATTCTGAATCAGTTCCACTTCTACTGCCATATCGAACAGCTGCAACTGGCTCGGCGTATGTTGTTCGCGTCGCGTCCCTTTTCTGTTTTTAAAATGCACTACAGGGTTATTCCTCCGTGCTTGCCATGGACTGGTACGGAAATAAGACACTACACAACACACCCCTTACCAACATCACGCTCAACGGCACTCCTATCGCTGCCGTCGCCAACGTGGATAACTTCACCTTTGCGTATGTCCCCTTCGTTTGTTCGCTGTCACTCACTGACTCGCACCATCATACACAGGAGAGTTTTTGGTGCCGGTCACGAAGTGGTATGTCGTCCAGAACCATCATGATCCGAGAGTTGGGTTTTCTGAATGACAAGTCTTTAGCCTGCATTCCAACCCGCTGCAGCTCTGGAGATCTTCACTCAGATTATCAATATGGAACCTCTCCACTCGGCGTGACAGCTGGAGTAAGTGCAGCCCGATTGGTGTGTGAGAGTCTAGCAGTTGTTAGCTTTTAGGAATTCTTCACACAGTTTTTTCTGATCCCTGTTCCTTCCAACATCCCAACCCACACCAACTTTGATGATAATGTACCGCATAGCATTCGACAATTATTTATGTAATGAATATCCCATAGACAAGGCTCTCCGGGCAGCTCCTGGACCTGGGGGAAGTTGGAACACAACAAAGGAAAGGTAAACCGCTCCTCAGTCAAGCACACTCAGGCTTGCCATCACATCCTAACCTTAAGACCCGGCGCTTCGATACGTCCGGAAACGGAAATGTAAACCTAACCACTACAAATCCAGTAATGATGCAAAATCCGAACACCAGAAGCCATCTGTCCTGACCTCGTCGTTCCCACAAATCAATGCTTTCAATACCTATACTGTACCCAACGGGTCCAGGAAAATCTATGGCATGCAAGGTTGGCATTACGGACGTATAATATCTGGAGTCGACCGAAACGCGTCACGGTCCAACCTTACTCAACTCTGCCTCCAATCAGGCTTTAGCACCGGCGCTTCGCTCGTTGGCAGGATACGCGTAAGCTACATCAACGAGAGCGTATCTCACTCCGGCACCCAGGTTCAGTTTGCAAACAGTCGGGCATATCGAATCTCATCGATTGTCGATCGGACCCCAGGGTATGTCCAACTGCATGCGCCACCCTAGCCTACTGAGTCCCCTTGCGACTGACTCCGCCATCCGCCTCATCGGGCATAGCCATTCCGAGAACTTATGTTTGGGGTCGCAACATGTCATTGGTCGAGTTCTGCCCAAGGTGCGGTCAGGAAGAACATGAATAGCGAAGCCATGGTTCGCAGGTGACCGGAAACCAACACGTCAACCGACGTCAGCCAACTTGATCAAAAGGCAGGCGGACGTTCGGATCGTATGCTAACACTGACTTCCGCCAACAGCAGCATCGGGTATCCACGAAGCACACGCATCAGCCTCTAGACACTACGCTCCCTGACGACCCTCTCCTTGTCTGCTATCACGCCTCCCCCTGAGGAGCTTCGCAGTGTAGACCAACATCAGAAAGATGGCCAAAGGCGACATGCTGGCGAGGGCGAGGCTCGCGGCAAGTACCGGGGATCCAGACAGCGCAATGAACACTACGACGTGGACGACGACGAAACCAACGTCGAGTGCAGCAAAGAGCAGGGCAAAGAGCAAGGAAAACGCTTCGTGACTGATACGCTCAGCGAGTTCCTACGTTGACCAAAGCTATGTTAGAGATATGACCTCCATCATTTGCAAGACCAATACCTTGAGCTCGATAGGTGAGAGTCGTCCGTAACCCTGGTGAATGCTCTCTGCCAAGGCCAGGAAGAAGAGTGTCATCGGCATGAATAAGCAGTTGCCGCTGCTGAGATGAATGCTACAAGCCGTCAGCCTGGATAGTCATGGAGAAAGGACGGTAGCCTCCTACGCGAAGCAGCTACGAAACTGCACCGGATTGAAACAAAGGTGAGACTCGCCCGGGGGAGCATAGACATTAAGATACTGACCAGTTCGATTGACCTGTCGATTCTGTCGTCCAAAACTGCCTTGACGTCCTCGAAGTCATGCGATGCTTGCATCATGTTGTACAAAGCAAGCTTGCATATCCAATTGATCACAAGCTCGAACATGGTTGAAATGGATATCTGGCTGGAGGGAAAGGTAGGTATGTTGAATGAGGCTGATTAGTGGTAGGTGGTGCATTGTGCTCCGAGACTTAAGTATCTTGGTGATCCGCATCATTAACGACACGGATCGAAGTTCGTACGTGACGGACCAGCGAACTCATAACCCAATATGGAAAGTTTGGGATGATGAGGACCCAGAGTTACAATGTTCTGCGCGAGGGCACTGCAGGTAGACTCGGGACAGCCGTCCAAAAGAGGCAAGCTGATTCGACGGCTCGCCAGTCGGTGCAAAACCTAAAATACAAGATGAGGAAGTTGAGAAAAGTTGACTTTTATGGATAATGATATTCTGGATATCCGAGGAGGCGCTATACGCGCATGCACTGCCAGGGCTTACAAAGAATAGGCAATTGCCAGTGGGACTTTCAGTGTGCAATTGCTGTGGTCAGGGACATGCGTACAATGTTGCCATAGATAGAAAGCGAGGATGATGAGCTTCAAAGGATGCTAACTGTTTGCGGATACTAGTATAGTTGAAACGTATGGCGGGATATCTGCACAAATAATCCCCGCGTTTTTTTTTCAACCCACCACGAAAAACTCACCCCGCGCGAAAATTGTGGCAGGTTATCTGCACGAATCCCCGCGTTTTTTTTAACCAGCAAGAGTTGCAGCCTATGTGCCACAAAGAAAAGGCGATTGCGGTTTTAATTTTGTAGTTACTTAGTACAATAGCGGTGTCTACCATAGTACAAAAATGTGCAACCCTGGCCTGAGAAGGGGTCATCATTGTCATCATCGTCGTCGTCCCGTCACGCGGTTGTCGCGAGTGACAGCGAGGGTGAGGGGAAGTGAAAGCAAAGGGATGATATGTAGCGACCGCCGTGCGCTCTCGGCAGAATGAGGGTGCACGGCGGTCGCGATGCATCACCCTCGATGCATCACCCTCGATGCAGCAATAGAGCTGGCAACAGGGGAAGGGGGAGGGCAGGTGTCATGGACACGTGTGAGGTGGCGAAGGTAACGACGGGGCGAGATGGAAGGGTGGGCGGGACGGCGGGGGTGCGCACGCGGGGTCCTCGGTGTGGCGAGGAGGTGATGACGGATATCGCATCGTCGTCGTTCACGCGTTGTTATCGCATCATGTGCCGTCATGTCGATGCTGCGGGAGGTTGAGAAGGGTAAAGACAAGGAGACGTGGAGTGGATGGCGTCGGCGAGTTCGTTGAGGAGGAATTGGGTTGTGGCACAGTGCATTGTTGTCGCCGCATTCACGCGTCGTGTCATGCTGTGACACCGTTAGTTGGCGTCACTCCGTTCGTCTGTGCTCACCACTAGCACCACCCGAGTCCTCGTGTCGTTCGAGTCGTCGTCCATGCATAGGGTCAGTCGACCGGTCGTCAGTACCGGGTGCGTAGGGTAAAATTTTCACGGCAGGCTGAAAAGAACGCAGGGATTATTTTGCAGATATCCTGCCACAAGTTTCGCGCGGGGTGAGTTTTTCGTGGTGGGTTGAAAAAAAAACGCGGGTATTATTTGTGCAGATATCCCGCCATAGAAACGCTCATATATAATGCATAAAATCAGGCGACTCATTACGGAAAGTGAAAATTTTCCTAGTTCTTTTTGCTGTTTGCGGATACTATTACTCCCCTGAGCCACACCCGATATTGTCATTAGGAAACTGAGTAAGTCATACTCTGTTTTCTTGTGAACGTTTGAACATCACCACCCCCCTCTTTCTTGGTAATTTGACCCCTCTCTCTTGTATGCTTCGACTTTCTCGACTCTCTTCTGTTTCTTCGATCGTGCGTTGGTTTCGACCTTGGCCTCGCCCCGTTTCTCATCCCCCCTCACGTAGGTCCGCTTCCCCGCGCCCGGCCATGCCAATCCGTACTTTCTCGACCGAGCCCGTGTTGTAGACCCCTCCCACCCGTCTACCAAACTTTCCCTCCGCTCCCTGCCCTCCTTTGTTTCTTCCCACTTCTCCGTACGCGCATTTCCAAACGCTCTCCTCCAGCACCCCGTCGACTTTGTTCCCATCAATCCCCTCTTCGTCCGCAATCGATTGCGGTTTGACGACACTCAATCGCCCGCCAGGAGACGCACGAGTTGGGCCGAATATGACGCGATGAGACGACATACAAAATTCGTCGCAGCTAGACAGATCGCCAACGCCCGCCTTACTGCACTCGCACGGAGCGGCAGACCCACAATCCATTTGCTCTTCCACACCTCCAAAAAGGCGACCAGCAAGTCGTGTGTCATCCGTAGGAGGCTCCGCTGCAAGATAACCATGGCCATCCGACTCGTTGTCGATCGCCACGCCGACGCCGTACTATCTGACCAGCCGGCAGCCATGGAATCGTCACAATATTTACATCCACCCCTCAAACTAGTCTCCCGCACTCTGCAAGAGCACGAACGACTCGTCTTGCAAGGTCTTTCTCTTTCCTGACCAATCCTTTCAATCACTCATATACATATCTAGATTGGACGTATGTCGTGACACCCGACCTTACTGCATACAAAACACCGCTTCCCATTCTCGTTCAAGCGGCTCGTAAAGCTCTTCTCAGCTTGAGCCACCAAGCAATACGTCTGCAATCATCGTGGCGGGCCCAACCCGAAGCCAAGGCACGCTTAGCACCTGTCGATGGAACACATTCTCCGCACAGGGTTCCCAGGACGTCGCAGTCTGGGCCTCGAACGCTTCGTTGCCCGTCTACCCTTCCACGCATGTCAGAGTCCCCGCGTACACCCCTACAGTCTTCCCAGCACAACAATCTATCCACTCGCTTGTTTTCGCGTCGACCCGTCGTATTACCGCGCGCGAAACCTCCGGTCGAGGAATGAGAAGCTAATCGATACAATGTTACTGTCCTCGATGCTCGGCATGATAGCACACCAATTATACATATTCATACCAACTCTTTGTCAAACACACTCAGTTTGTCATCGCCCCCGATAGTCTTTTGGAGTTGGTACCATCCTCATAACTTGCGTGGTTTTCGATATACTCTGCTCCGTTTGAGGCCAGGCATAATCATCCTCTCGATCCCTCACATTCGGGCGCTCATCATTGAACAGTCTGAGAAGTTTTCACAATCTCAAAGATGCGTCGATGGAACACCCGACTTACTCCTCCGAACCTAAGAATAGCTCTGTTTGATGTCATATACCTCCTTCATCTCCGAAGACCACAAGGTAACTAATGATGAAGCGTGTCAGTGATATCATACAGAGTCATGGATGGCAAGGATATCAATACCGATGGCAATTGCACCTGTTGATTTGTCCTGTGGTAGTCAACATGACAAACTCCGCCGTCACGTTTCATGCAAATGCATCCCTTTGAACCCCTCAATGAGTGCACCCTCTGAGGACGTCGCCCGGGTGCATAAAGCCGCCCACACAGCTTACGATACAGCACCATCGCATTGAGTACAGAGTCAACCTCTGTCCTATTTGACCTGGCCTCCAAGCGTGAGGCATGCATTATACTACAACCTTTCGAGATCCAGGGTAGTATTTCCTTGAATGGCGAAGTACCTTCTGTTTCTCCTCTTTTTCTTTTGCCTTTTATCTGGTTTGCCAAACGCTGTGGCGTACGCGACCCGCTTCCATTTAGGAAACGGGTGACTTTGGGCAGGATTTTCATAATGTCTTCCTCTCCTATGGCTTTCGAAGAGATGATCACCCATATATATACATCCTGCGAACAGTGGTTGTCCGGCACTACCAGCTTTCCTCAGTGGAACTGTATCAAATAGATTGAGCATACTGGAGAGCACAATCACGGATGAGCTAACGCTACAAGACGATAAAGCACACAATCATCGACCGGGTCTGGCACAGTAAATAAAAACATTGTATAGCATATACGACCTAGAATTATTCCTCTCCCGTCCCTGATGAGCGGCAACACAACCAATTGGGAAACGTGACGGAGAGCTTGGTGTTCCCTGACTCTTGCTGATGCTTCCTGTAAGTTTCGCAACATGTTCTTAAGGAAAGTGTACGCACGCTCAGATGAATTCTCCGAGTCGAGGGCCGACCTACATCGTTTGCTTGTTGTGTCCGGTAGAACGTAAGCTGCTGCGATGTGATCAACGCTGACGGAAGACCTATGTCGCTCGATGGCTGTGGATTCAGGGGACGATCTTCAGTACTGGTACTACCGTCGTGGCCTCCATTCACATGTGACGGAAGATCTGCCTTGCCTGATGGTTTTGGATCAGGAGGGCGTCCGGTCCTAGAACCACGGTCACGGACAAAAGGCCAGAAATTTGACTTCTTCTGCAATGCAGATGAACGATAACATCTGATCCGCAAGTCCAATAAACAAAACACCAACCCGTTTCACATGCTTTGCGACCGTTCGCTAAGATGACAGGTTAGGTCTAGGTATACTCCCCTTCAAGGCATACTCACCGCTTGACGGCGACCTTCCGCCGTTGTCGAAAATGCACTGTTCGAGTGGTTCGCGTTCTCTGATGACCTAGATTGAATCCCACGACGGGATTCAGGGACTGCAGGTCCTCTGATGCTCTTCTTCCACCTTTCTAAAATCCGAGAGAATTGGGACGGCGGCACACTATCGTGTTGCTTCCCTGAGCATATATCCAACGTCTCCGAAGGTATCTCTGGGGTGGAGACCATGAGGTGGACCGGAGGCTGGGATATGGAGTGGGATGAGACAGGCAGTGGTACCTGGTCCTCATGATGAACCGACGAGGGAGCCTTTCACAGCGTCAGCATGGCAGCAGAGTCGGAATGGATTGACCACGAACCTCGTCGTAGTTAAACTGATCGTTATCAGTGAGCATCGTGGGCGGGAGCTCGACCTGCGCTGTATGATGGGATGTTTTGGTCAAGAAAAGAACAACTCATACCTCAAATAAGTCAACATCACCATCTTCGTTGTTGCCGCTCGACTGGGAATTGACACGTTCTTTCTGACGTTGAACGTCAGGACAGTGGACTCAAATAACAATGACGTTTCAAAACGCATATATGAACTCACATCCTTAAGGTATGATGGTGGCAAGATACCATGCAGGTTGCGGAGCGTGATTGTTTTGTCACCCGCAGCCACCATATCATAGTTTGCTGAGATGGCCATGGACGAGACATCATGGGAGTGGCCAATGACAGGTCCTATTCGCTGATGTGTCACAGTATCCCAGAACGAGACTGATGAGTTGGCAGAGACCGCTACACATGCATCATTGCATGCTAGTGTGATGCAGGATGGGCTATCGTTGCTATGAATAGACCATTGCACGAGCGTTGTCTTAGAGGACACGTCGAGACAGTGGATGTTGCCATCGTGAGAGATGGAAAAGAGTTGCATTCCATCTCTTGTCCAGGCGAGGGATCGGTTGGACGACGAGTGGACTTCGATTGGAAAGTCTGCGAGGAGGGTGCCATCAAGACTGTCATACAGTCGGACAGACTCGCTCCACGTGACGGTTGCAATGGATGTGCCGTCCGGAGAGAACTTTACCATGACCACAAAATTGTCGCGTTTCAAAGGTCCAAGCAGTCGTTCGCCCGTGAAAGACCAGATACTGAGAGTGTAGTCGATCGATCCAGTTGCAATCTTTGTCCCATCGGCTGAGATGTCCATCGCGCGTACCGGTTGGTCGTGCGCGTCGAACTCGTTCACCTTTTCGAAGGTCGTCGAATTCCACACCACAACTCGACCCAGCCTCGACCCAGCCACGATCCACTTGTCGTCGCGTGACACGACGAGATCGAACACGGTGCTTCCAGCATTCATTGACATCCCTATTTCCATGCCATCTTCCGCCCGCCATCGTCGAATCAATCCCTCCCCGTCACCACTCACGACCTCCTTCCCGCCCGCGAGAAATGCGACCGAATTCACATTATCAGATAGATTGAGTTGGATCGGGAGTCTACCAGTGTCGTTTTTTGTTTCTGAGTCACCATCGACGATCGCCTCGTCTTGACCATCTTTGATAGACATTGTTCCAGTATGACTGGGGGAACGTCGAACTAGCCTTCGAATTTGTTCTCGTGAATATTGCCAATCAAATGTCTTGTCGACGTGCTCACCGCTCCTGTTCCTCTACTATTCAAGCGCCTCTTTTACTGGGCTGCCAGCGATCAGCGCTCAGCAGCGGAAAGAAGGACGAACCTGTAAGCTGTAAGCCTGAGTGTTATTACGCCACACAATCACCGTGCACTGGCCGCACCGCGGTCCGAAGGCAGAAATCGGTCGACCGATCTCGAGATCGCAGAGACCGATTTTTGAATTCCGTCCACCTTTTTTGGAGGTCCGCTTGGCTGTGACCTCTCGGCGTGCGTGGCGGTGTCTGGAGGGGGAATTTTGCCGAGTTGAAAGGAGACGGGGGGCGTGGTGCGCGCAGGAGGAAAACAAATGGAATTTTTCATTGGGGGCAAAAACAAAGTGTAGGTTGTAACCAGGTTGCAACTAAGTCATTACTAAGGGGGAAGGAGTGAAAAAGAAGGGCAATGATGACGAATGAAGATCCAGGGGGGGAAAAATAGCGTGCAGCGTTCCACTCGATTTTCATGCGCTCTGCTCGAGGTACCCATAGACTGAGGGTACAATGGGATGGGTGCGGGTAAACTGCGCAAGTATGACACCCCAACACATGCTGGTATGTAGGAGGAGTGGGGTGGGGTGGTTGTATCGTCCCTTCTGCATGCTGGTGCGAGAAGATAGGGGAAGAACGAGGATGGGGACAAGGATGGTGGAGGAGGCCCGGGATGGGACAGAATGTCAAGCGTTCTGTCTGGGAAATTGGCCTGCAGGAGAATGATGTCAGATATATACTCGAATCTCTCGTATATCCCATCTCAATGGAAGGGGAAAGCTGAACAACCGATCAAAGAATGGGTACTAACACTAAGTTCGAACTAGAACCGGCCGGGGACTCCAAAATAGCGCTTGAAGCGTTCTATTCGTTTCAAGAAAAGCTTGATGGGACGAGACCAGAGGGCAACCCATATGAAGTCCCGAGATCAGCCTACGAGAAATTTGATGATCATGCGCAGGTAACAAGCATTCAAACACTGATACCAATTTATGAGGGAAGTTTACAAATATGCGCTGACACCCCTCATGCCAGTGTGCGAGGGAGCTGTTTGAAAGGATGGAACACAGACCCGTGTCGTCGAATATGGATGATGTTTCCAACGAAACTCGATCTAGCCTGTATAGCTTTTGAAAGTATAAGTGAGAGGAGAGTGATGACTCGCAATTATTCACATCAAGATCAGAAACCATTCAGGAAATGTGTGCAGTGTAGAGTGGTGGTGGGTGGAAATCAGGGGCTTCGGTCGCGATATGGTCGGTTCATCGAGGACAACATTGCTTGTCTGCAAAGTGGAGGTCATGAAGTGGACTGGAGACTGCGATGTGCAGTCGGATGAGAGAAGCGGTAGCACCTGGTCCTCATGATGACCAGAGGACGCTGGAGAGGGTGACTTCCACACAGATTCCATAAGTTCTTTCTGCTGGCGTCCCTACTCCCATGCCATCTTCCACTCGCCAGCGTCGGATCTTCCCTTCCCCGACTCCGCTTAAGACCACCTTCCCGCCAGCGAGAAACGCGATCCAAAACACCTGATCAAAATGATCAATTTCGATTGAATTTGCGTCCCTTTGGTCAACCATGACGATACGGGGGGATGGTTCGCTAGTGTCATCGCTTGTTTCCGGGTCTTCGTCAATATTCTGCTTTGGGTGGCTGGCCTCATTTTTATCACCTGTGATAGACATCGCTCCTGGTGTAACTAGAGGTTGGTCGATTTTCTCCCTGACTAGCTATGTCTCGTTAATGTCGTCAATCTAATGTCTTGTCAACTTGCTCACCACTCCAGATCTTCTACTTCAAGCGTTTCTTGGAAAGTCTACTAGGTTAGAGATCGACGCCGACGTGCGGGAGGAAACCTGTGCCATATGTCGTTGACCCACGCACAACCATCAGACCTACTGATCCCTTGGCGCTTGCCAAGTTTCGTCCTTTACCTTGGGCCCGGGCTCGGACCGCCCACTGCAGTAATATGAGCATCGAGTTTGCTGAAAAGCGCCTCTTCCGGCCTCGCTCCAACCCGTAGCAGCCTCAGAGATCTTTACAAGTCATTCATAAGGAACCTCTTCACTCGGTGTGATAGTCAGGATAAGTGAATATCAGGGTATTAGATTGCCCAAATACGCCTACTGCGGAATATCCAAGCAAACAAGCATATACCAAACAAATATCCGGTCAATATCACCATCGCTTTCGCGTTTGGGGTGTACATGGTCTGAATTGATAGATTGATGAG
>JBBPLX010001205.1:0-10544 GCA_038090015.1 Leccinellum albellum | reverse complement strand
AGGATCCTTTTGATAAGAAAGATAAAAAGAATGTTCTAGAATTAGAATCATGTCTGTGAGATGATAGAGCAATATTATTGAATAATAAAAACACAATAAAACAAAATAAAATATACCAATGCCATTTTGAAGAATCTGCTTCCATGTGCCAATCTTTATCTAGAGGGTTGTTTTCATTTAAATTCAGATGGAAAAATGAATAGTAATTTTACCATGGCATTTGATTTCAGAATAGAGGATTGATTGTCTTCAATGGTGTAAAACTAAATAGTGGGGTTATAAAACAAAAAAATGATGAAATCAAATGTATATGTACTTGATTATTCCCAAAGATCTAATGGAAACATATGACATAAATGGATTTACTATCAAGTAATAATTCATAAAATGAGGACTTACAGTCTATTAATCAAAACAAAGAAAAATATTACTGGTAATTTATAACAGTCTAGATCAAGAGCATAGACCTACAACCTAAAGAAGAAAAAATCTGCATACAAATAATATAAACTTATAGAAAACATACATCCTAATAGCCAAACAGTAGATGAAAAATATTTGATTGAGAATTATTTTGAATTTTATATTTAAAAACTCACACGCTTAAAATCATCAAAAGATTGTTTCATTGGAAGACTATGCAACAATTATGCAACGTACCTTCTATAAAATATTGCAGTATTAGATTGACTGAATTACTATAATTATCTTCAGTATTATATACATACATACCTTCTATAATAATCACAATAATGAATGTGAAATAAGTTGCTAGTTGTTTTATGTATTAAAATATATTACTTACTGCCTATTATTGATCAATAAAATGAAGTAGATATTGGATATTATATGGTTTGACATCATCAGCAGAATGATAATATAATAACATATAACACACCAACTATAATAACCACAGTGATTTTTTAAAAATCAATGTGATAATTTTAAAGACATGACTTCATATAACTTACTACCTATCATTTATGATGCAAAATAAAGAAATCAAGAGCAATAACATATCAGGAAAAATACATATAGAAATGTATAACTCACCAGCTATGATATGAAGAACAGAATAATAAATTAAGATGCATCCATAAGCTATTGCTCTTATTTATATGATACACTGCATAGTTTACCTCCTATAATTACATACATGAAAGCCAATTAAAAATCATCAACATCATTATTCTTTATAACTTCTTCAACACACAACTCACTTGCTATGATTTTTAGAGCACAATTAATGAATAGGTATGAAATTATTAGCATTATCATTTCCAGCAGTATCCTACAATGCACAACTCACACCCTGTGATTTCATAGTAGTTCAAGTTTGAATTTGCCAGTATTATTGCTTTAAGCAGTAGCAAGCAACTGACCTCCTATAATATAGCAGGGAAATGGGAAATAGACATGGTATTATCACTTTTATCATTCTCATTAGCATTTTATAGTAGATAACTCACAGACTGTGATTTTCCAAATAGAATGAAGAATAGATATGCAAGTATGTATCAGCATCATTATTTTCATCATTACCTCCAAATGTCCAACATACATTCTACAATTTCCAAGGCAGATAAAGAATCAATATTAAATCAATATTATCACTCTCAGCAGTATCCCATAATATGCAACTCACAGACTAGATTTTATGACATGCAACCATCAACATCAACATCACACTAATTAACATGACTTTATGTATAACTCACTGGCTGTGATTTCCATGGCAGAATAAAGAATGAACATGAAGTTATTGGAATCATCTCAGCAGCACCCCACAATAACAACTCACTCCCTGTGATTTTTAGAGTAGAATGAGGGATGGAATATGCAGTTGTTAGTACAATCACTCAACAGCATCTTAATGCACAACTTACACTCTGTGATTTATAGAAAAATGAACAATGAACATGTGACCAAGTATCATTACATGGCAAAATCTCACCCACTGTGATTTCCAAAACACAAGGGAGAGATGATATCATTAGTATACTGTTTTTTCAGCAAAATACAAAACTGACCAACTGTTATTTTGGAAACCAAAAAGCATGAATATGACATTATTAGCATTACTGGCACTCCCAGCAACAATCCACAACCCACAACCCACAACTTACCCACTAAGTTTTTCAGAGGAGAATAAAGCATTAATATATAATCATCAGCATCACTACTTTCAGTAGCATTCCACAATGTATAACTCACATCATCCTAAGGTTTTCAGAGCAGGATAAAGAATTGATATGTATTCATCAGCATCATCACTTCTAGAAACATTCCACAGTGGAACTCACATCCTGAGATTTCCAGACCAGAGTAGGGGGTGAACATTGAATTATTAGCATTATCAGTCTGGACTTCTAACAATATCACAAGACTCACTGGCACTTCCTTGCACAGTTAATAATGAATGAATGTTGGATTATCAGCATTATCACTCTTAATAACATTCAATGTTTCAAAACTCACATACTGTGATTTCCAAAATAGTATAGATAATTGTGATATTGACACCATTACCATTGGTAACACTATAGATGGTATAGATGGTATAACTCACATTCTATTGTGATTAGAAGCAAATAAATGGTTAGATGCATCTAGATATGTTTATCAAGCACTCAATATAAGAGTTATCTTACCCAAAAATGTGGGAACCATCTGGCAAGCCTCCAAGGATCAATTTTCTTCATATTTTGTACTGGCAGCACAGATTTATATGCTGTGTTTACATCCCTAATCATACTACAATTATATATATGTGTGTGTATATCAGTTCATAAGAACACTTAGTCCTTTGTTACTCACTCTCTAACTGCATATTCAATGCAGAGTGCAATGTTTGTTTGCTGAGCAGAGACAAACAGCATTTGCAAAGCATCCTCATTCAGGGCCCTTGCTGTATTTTCCAGTATGGCACTGCATCCCTCAGTAGACTTGTGCATGCCTTTCATATATGTGAATACCATAATCACATTTAGGAATAGGGGGGAAACAATACAAACTTTCAATCCGAACACAGGAATTTGGAGCATATCTCATTCGAGAGAGACGGCCCCACACATTAGCTTCATCGAAAACCCCTTCAATGAGCAGCTGTGCCTTTGATAACTTCTCGCTGAGTGGTAGCCTTCGATCATCACCAGTGAGCTTGCTCATGGCAACAGCCAATAGTGCATCAAACTTGGTGAACAACACGACAACAGGAACTGGAAAAGATGTGAGCATATAATACCTTGACAAGAATAAGCTCACTATTCGCAGTATCACATTCTTCGAAAAATATTTCCTCAGAGCGCTGGATTGCCCGTTCAAGTTTGTCCATTGGAATACAGTACCTGATCAGGATAGTGATCGGTGAAATTCTAGGCATCTCATATATCGATCTATTACCAAATGGCATGGACGCGTTTCTTAAGGAAAGTGGTCTTCGCACGATCAGCAATGAAATCCTTCATTCGTTTAAGTTCTTCTTCACCACCGGCTTCGAAGCCGCGAGAATCGTGGAAGACGAAGTTATCGTTGCTCCGGAAGACCATTTCGTTCTCAATGTTATGCAATCCGCGCTGCGATTGGTTCGTCAAAACGTACCCCGTGTCTGAGTCTAACATGCAGCGATACCCACCCCTGTCGTTCCCTCGACTTGGGACATATCAATCTAATTGCGCGGTTTAGTCACCACTCGTCTGCACGCATCAAATCAGGCTCGTACCTTTTTTCCATCCCCATCGAAGACCTCCGGGTCTTCGTGACTAGAGTTACAGATCGCGCGGAGAATAGTCGTCTTGCCAGCGTTTGCCCGCCCAATGATGAGGATCCTGAAGCGGCCGAACTTCTCTCGGATGTTTTCGAAACCAGTTGGATTTTCTGTCGCCATGTCTGTAGAGCAGGCAGGTATCGATGAGGAAGAGATGTAGAACCTAGGGTCGCTGTAGTGTCACGATGAGGTGACGATCGATCGCTTGACCTCCGTCAACCCGACGACTCAGATCTGCTTTGGGAGTCCTCGGGTAGACCCGTGGAGCTTCGTCAGCCGTCTCAAACAAATTCTATCAAACACTGGCACTTTCTGGAGATCCCAAGGAATCCATAAGCCTCAGACATTTCTATGATGGATGAATGACACCTTAGTCGTCTCAAATCTACAATGTAATGATTGGTAATCGATTCATCTATGGCCTGTATTTACAACACCAGCTTTCCACCGACAGCACCGCCCAGAACCTACCAAGTAATCCGCGGCATCTATTTTATTCCATCCTATACCACTTTTCTGTTTTCCTTTTTGATTTATCCTCATCGACACGCCGATCCTTCACACCAACTCGGACCGCCCCGCCAAAGCCTCTACCAAATTTTTCACACCCGCCCACCATGCCTGCTTGCCCCTCCGATGCTTCACGTCCGCATGCTTCACCATATCTTGCGCGCTCACCCACGCCAACGCGCTCCCCTGAATCGTGATCACTGCTGCGCTCTCCTCGGGAGCGACCTTAACACGACCGGGCTGCGCCTTCAGCTTGGCGTAGTGCTCCTCCAAGAACGACATGCACCGCAAAGAGAGACGCGCCGCACGCGCACGGTCCATCGGGGAGGGAACGCCGCCTTGGAGGGTGTGTCCGAGCGAGGCGGAGCGGGAGTCGAAGAGCGTGCCACCTTCTTCTTTCAGCATCTTGGTGATCACGTCGGTCGTGTAGACCGTCGAGGCGCATTCATTGCTGTGGTCGTCTTAGGAAGAATAGGCGGAAACACACAGAGTACGCACCGAATGACGAGACGTCCTTCGCTCTTGCCTTTAGCGTCAAGTCCATAACGTAACTTGAGGAACTTGACGTCGGCGCGTAACATGTCAAGATCCATGCCCTGTTCTGGGGTATACACCAACGATGCACCCGTCTTTTTTTTTCAAAACACAATTAATTCCCAACTAGATGACACCAAAAAATGGATACACACCGCCAACGCGCCCATGGTCGCAATATACCCACACTGTCCGCCCTGCGTTTCAACAACAAACACTCGATTCCGACTCGCGGAAGCACTCTGCTTGATCGAATCACAGGCGTCCACGAGCGCGTTTAAGCTCGTATCGCTCCCCAGGCTGAACTCAGTCAAAGGCACGTTGTTCGAGATCGTCGCAGGGAGGTGCACCATCGGAATGTTGAACGACGGGTATAACTTGCGCGCATTGTCGAGGATGAGCAGTGCGCTGAACGCTTCGAACCCGCCGATAAGCATGAGCGCATGCAGGCCATGTTCTTGGAAACGGGAAGCGACGGCACCGAGGTCGACGTCGGGGAGGGTGCGATTCGTGCCGAGTTCGGAACCGCCGCGGGCGGTCCAGCCGTCAACACCGAGCCAGGTAAGTTCATGGACGTTGTCATCAAGCAGACCACGGAAACCATTGTGTACAGCAAGTGGGATGTGTCCTTGCTTGATGCAATAACGAACTGCAGCACGCGTAGCGGCATTCATCCCGCCAGCAGGCGCACCGATACTAAGATGATAACAGTCAGACAAACCTCTGCATGATGAAAGATAAAATTGCTTACTGCAAAAAGGCGACTCGCATTCTCTTCAGACTGTCAGATGGTGTGAATTCATCTAGGATGGGACAAACTGACCTTGTCTTCTGGAAGCTGCTTCGCAGTGTATAGCGTCGATGTGGTGATAAAGTCTTCCAGGCCGTGCAAGAACTCGGGGTCGCGCAACGACATTGCTCTGGCGAAATCCCTTGCTGCAATTGCGTCCGCCACTGCCTTGGTCTGCACGAGATCAGCATATATATGTCAGATTATATATGAAAATTTACCGTCGCGACGGCCTCCATAAGAGGCACCCGGGTGATCTTGTTTTCGCGGACTCCGATCATGTACGAGGGTGTGTCAGGGGTAGACTCGAGCAAAGCATTGACGGCCTCGGCGCCCTGCAAGGTAGGCTACAGGGATGGGTCATTAGGTCCATTATCGACGTAGAAACAAGTCGCTTTACCAATGTACGGTCGAGAGAGCAGGGCTTCCCACCGCGTTGTGTATGTCCGAGCGTGGTAACCCGCGTGTCCAGCCCAAGGCGTTCAGTGAGGATGTCTTTGACGTAACTAGCGTGGATTGGCTGGAGATTAGCGTCCTGAGCACCTTCTGCGACGATGACGATTGTTTTACGCTTCCCAATTTCACGGTGCTAGGAAAGGGTCACAATGGAAATCATGAAAAAGCGGGGAAGGGACGCACACGTTTGATCGTCTCGCATAAAAAGTCTTCCCATGGATTCTCTTCGGGTGGATTTTCAGGAATGAAAATGAAATCCGCTCCACCACTAGCAACGTGGGATCAACGCGACGATCTGGACGCGACATAAGGGAGATTACCTGACGCCGGCAAACAAGGCAAGCCAGCCACAGTGCCTGCCCATGACCTCGAGTACAAATGCCCTGGAGTGCGAAGATGCGGTCGAGTTGATATTGTCGATCGCTTCACATATCCTGTGTAGCGCAGTTGGTGCGCCGATTGTGAGATCGGTCATGCTCATGTCATTGTCGATGGATCCGACGAGACCGACGATCCGAAGGTGGCTGTGTTTGGCGAGTTGTTCGGGGGTGATTTTGCCCTGAGAATGCAGGGTCTCAATGAGGGTGGGCCATTCGGCGCGGAAGACGTCAGCACCAGTGAGGGAGCCGTCACCACCACAGACGACAAGGGCATCGATTCCTTCTTTGATGAGGTTGTATGCGGCGGATAGACGGCCTTCCGTAGTGCGGAAGGCCTTCGAGCGGGCTGTTCCGATGAGTGTGCCGCCCTGAGATCGGTTAGACGCCGGCGGCAAAGGCTGGAGTTCATATCGAAAACACACCTCTGCGAACCAGCCGCGGACGTCGTCAAACCCGACTCGGACGATGTAGCGACCTTTGAGTGAACGACCGCTAGCAAGGTCGGAGGTGCCGTCACGAAGGACGCTGCCATCGCCGAAACGTAAGTTCTGAAGGAGATTGGTTTGAATGCCTCCACGCGCGCGTTGAGCTGCACTGGGATCTGCTAATGGATCGGTATAGGAGACGTAGTCGTGGGTGTTACCGCGAACGAGACCCTCGTATCCCTCGCGGACGATGTAAGTCTCGCATCCTCTGATAATTCGGGTGTATGAGGAGAAAGGCGGGCGAAATCGGGCGGATTGACTTGCCTGAGGATACCGATCTTGACGACGGAGCGGACGGCAGCGTTCATACCGGCGCTGTCGCCGCCCGATGTAAGGACAGCGATCTTCATGGGTGATGACTGTGCCATGGTAATGCCAGTGATGGAAGGGTGGAAGGGCGACAATGGCGCTTGTGGCGCTGTGTGGAACTGCCAACTGACTACTTTCGTCACTGTTGTCCCCAATCACCTCGCCAACATCCACCGACGCGTTCACTCCTGACTCGGCTTGTCATCGCGCTCGTCGCCAGCGCTGAGCCCAGCACGAGGCCATTGATGACATAATCACAGACCCATGACGAGTCCATGGTCACCTCCGTCAATTTGTTGCCAGTCGCATTGCTCATGCCACCATCTCCGCACGTTTTCTTCCACCACCATGCACAACGTAAACAGAGCGCTATTTCTCGCCTGTCTCGTCGTCATCGGCTGCGTTCTGTGGTCTGCGCAGTTCTATCAACCTACGCACCACTCACTACGGATCCCATTTGGGACCTTATCATCTGACGTTCCAGTCAGCGAAGCCGAGGTACGAACTCATTCCATCACTGTCTGTCATATTGCTTATTTCTGTGTGGCTCAGTGTCAACCGCTCAACTTTGAGCAACCCTCCGAACAATGTGCTCACGTCCGAGATGACTGTCCAATATCAGAGACCGTCCTCTCCATACCCTATCTGCAACTCTACTACTGTGCAGACTCTCCCGCGCGACCATTTGTTTTCATCGCACTTGTTCTATGGCTCGGTTTCCTCTTCTCCACCCTCGGAATATCCGCATCAGATTTCTTTACCCCCAATCTCGCTGCAATCGCCCAGTTGCTCGGGTTAAACGAAGACATCGCAGGTGTGACACTTCTCGCTTTTGGGAACGCCAGTCCGGATGTATTTGCCACTTTTTCTGCCATGCGCACAAACTCGGGTGGCTTGGCGATTGGTGAGTTGCTGGGTGCCGCTTCCTTTATCGTGTCTTGCGTCGCGGGTGCTATGTGTATCATTCGTCCATTCAAAGTCGATCCCGTTCCATTCCTTCGCGATGTCGGTTTCTTCACTGTGGCGATATGCGTGCTGTTATTCATCGTGAGGGATGGGATGATCACCGCTTCCGAGTCGATAATGCTTATTGTCTTGTACGTCTTCTATGCTCTCACCGTCATCGTTGGCGGTTGGTGGGTAAGCCGGAGGGAGAAACTGCGTCGCATCGAAGCCACCGTGCGCGCTGAATTCTCTGATGACCCTCATTTACAACCATACTCTGACGGTAAAGTCATTTCAACCTCGACATGTCGCCATGCTCACTTTTCTTTCCCAAAAGAATCTCCGCCGCCTTCAGCTAGTCTCACAGTGCCTCTGTTGTCCCCAGTACCTACCCGTACCAGATCCATATCCGCACCTGCTATACCTCGCGTGCAAACAACACTTCCTCCCGCGCCTATTTCATGCACTCCTTCCCCAATCAGCTCTCCGTCTCACCTTGCTCAGATGCCTTCCTTCTCTCTGGTGGGTGCCATAGAATTCCGACAAGTTGTTGCATCCCTCCAAAGTCAGGCTACCACTCCATCCCTCAATATGTTCGATTCCCCCGTGTCACCTTATGCAGGCGGCCATTACCACCATCGCCATCGGAGCCGCTCCAATTCTGTTTCACCACATCCTCCGCCCTCTGACACTGACGAATGGGGTCGGGCGCTTGGCGTTCCCTTGAACGATCGCTCTCCGAAATTGTTCCGCAGCACCATTCCAGAGGAACCAGCACACGAGGAAGCAGGACTAATAGACTGGCACGAGGACAGCGCGTCACGTACACTGCTTTCACTACCTACAATACCCTCGATTCCACAGACGCCTGCATCTCCGCACGAGTCGCTACCATTGCCCGAAGAGGTTGAGGAAGAGAATCCTCCAGCTCCACCTAAGGGTCTATGGTACGTTCTCGTGCGGACGTGGCACATCCTGTTTCCGTCGTTGCACCACTTCAAATCCAAGGCCTTAATAGGGAAGATCGTTTCGCTTCTTGCAGCTCCGGCTGTTATGGCATTAACGCTCACGCTACCTGTCGTCATAATCCCATATGGTAGCCATGGTTCTCACGAAGAAAAGATACACGGACACGATACACGTCTGTCCGAATTCGAGGAAGAAGGGGTTGAGAGGGCATTGATTGCCGAACATGAAGTGCAGGAAGAACTTCACGAGATCCAGTTCAACAAGTGGTTGACCGCCGTCCAATGTATTCTTGGACCGCTGTTCTGTGTCACCGTATTGTTCAGTGCGTTGGTTTCGTCTTGTCATGAATGCGTCTCTTTTGAACTCGGCGTCAAGGCAGGACTAGTCACCTAAGGTGGTTGTTTGTGGGAACGGCCGTGGGGGGATTCTTGCTTGCGTTGCTGGTGCTCGCCTTCGCCAGATGGGGGTCACACCCTACTTTCCAGATGGCGAGATGTTCCATGGGTTTCCTCGTCGCCATTGTATGGATCATGGCGATCGCCGACGAGGTTGTCAACGTTCTCCAGGTAATAGTTTTCCCAAAGTCTCCCATATCAAGTATACATTTACACTTACACACTTTACCAGACGTTCGGGTTCATCTTTGGACTCTCGGACGCCATTATCGGTCTCACCATCTTTGCCGTCGGCAACTCGCTCGCCGACCTAGTCGCCAATACGAGTGTCGCCGTAAGTCTTATTTCCCCACCACCTCACCAACACCTGTGCTCACCGTCTCCACCCTCTAGGTCTTTGCCCCCATGATGGGCTTCTCCGCCTGCTTTGGAGGACCGATGGTCAACATCCTCCTCGGTATTGGTATCTCAGGCACGTACGTCATCCAACACTCGGGCGGGATGCCCTACGACCTCCACTTTACGCCGACGCTGATCACGAGTGCGGTCGGGCTGCTGATGCTGCTGACGACGACACTGGTGGTCGTTCCGATGAAAGGGTACGTGCTCTCGCAGCGATGGGGCATATTTTTAATCGTGGCGTACGTGGTGTTGATGTGTGCTAATTTGGCGGTGGAGTCGAGTTTCGAGTGAGGGCGGATGATTTTGCTTAATGTATGCATTTTATGGATGTACTTTGGATGTTCCGCGTACGTGAGCGGCAGGTTATAAACGCTTGCTCTGCTATAGTGGTTACATTGGTTAATACTTTCACTATCGTCGGGAGAAGGAGGGCACCGCCGGAAGAGAAGTAAATACCGGGGGTAGGGTAACGATTCCATCACAAGTTTCCCAGATTTCTGGTAAACCCCTTGTAAGCCCTTATCAAACGAATAATAGCCATAATCATTATAAACCGTTTATATTGATACGCATCATGCGTCACAAGTATGCTACCGTCAAACG
>JBBPLX010001204.1:0-10563 GCA_038090015.1 Leccinellum albellum | reverse complement strand
CCTACAACTCGAAACCCTAGGAACTTCTTGACGTGACTCTTCGTGAGATCCTCGAAGTTGCCTTGCGGCGTATTCCTCGTGATTCCCAGCGACGTCTAGTTGACTATCGCTGCAGCTAGAGTCGAGAAGGCTACCGTCCGTAGCAAATCTTAGGAGCCAGAACGCTCCCGCGTAACACCGTCTCCCGACGTGTCCTATCCCCATCCATGTTCGGAACGAACGTGGAAATGACCCTTCGACCGAGCAGACCCCGGGACCTCCTTGCCCGGTTTGCACCAGCCCTCATCATGATCTCTCTGGATGCTCCCACTATCGTTGCGACCTATGCTGACGACGTGGACACCCAATACGTTCCTGTCCTCGTATCCTCGTATGTCGACTCTGTAACGCTTCCGAGCACTTCCTCGAGAACTGTCCCTTCGCTGGTGAACCTCCTGCCCCTTCGGATGACGACGTGGACAATACCCTTGAATGCAACATGGGAGGAGATTCGACTTAATTTAATAGTGGACTCAGGGCGTCCACCATACGAACGGGGTAATGTTACGATTCAGGTTGAACCCGAGGGAATCCCCGAGGTAGAGGCGTCCTATGTTTTACGTCGTATTTGTTTTTCCGTCATTCTCATTGGGGAGGATAGCTTTGTCATCCACAACCCCTTGTAACGTACTTCTTTTCCTCTCCCTCGTGTTCTTTTCCTTTTTCGTTCCTCTCTGTTCTTGTATTACGCGTCCCCTTTCCTTTTATGGTCTCCTTTCTTTCACTACTACGAACACAGCTTGGTCTGTGCACGATACGTCTACATATCAATACCCTTCGTAGTATGATGGTGTTCTTTAGCTAGTTCTGCACAATTGTAGCGTTCTAGTTCCATCTGCCTCCGCTTGCGAGCGAGACCCTCCCCGAGTCATCCCTTAGGCGTTGTCATTCGCCTACAACTCGAAACCCTTGGAATCTAGATGTGACTCTTCGTGAGATCCTCGACGTTGCCTTGTGGCGTATCCCTCGTGATTCCCAGTGACGTCTAGTTGACTATCGCTGCGGCTAGAGTCGAGAAGACTACCATTTGTAGTGGAGCCAGAACGCTCCAGCGTAACACCCTCACCTGGAAGGACATTGACGTCATGGTCTTCCCAACGACACCCACAGAACCGCCCAAGGTGGTCCTCAAAGTTACCATCTCCCTCCTTAAAGGTGGCCGTGACATCTGTTCCTATTCAAAATCTTTCTTTCTCTTCTCCGAGCATGGTTCTGACCGCGCTTACTGCCCTGTTACCCCCTTTCTCATCTTGGGCCTTCTCGATCGCGTTTGGGAGGGCATTCACACTCCCAAAGATATTCTCTCACCTTCCATCAACCCAATAGGCTCACATACCCTTCAGGTTCTCCTATCAGCACATCACCTCCTCGTCTTCTGCTCAGAATCCAAGTCGGAGACTGGCTGGGGCATATCTCCCTCTGAAGCAATGACATATGGCGATGCCTATCGCTATTTGCACTTGTTTAGCCACCTCAATGGGTTCTCCGGTCTGCTTCTTTCCATTTTTTAGGGGGGAGCTGAGGTACACTAACACTGAAAGGGCAGCCAACATTCAACCTTATGACATTCGATGAGGCACTGCAAATTTAATTGCCAATGAACCCTCTGTCAGCACAGAACAGCATGATAGAATCATAGCCCACACTGGGCAATCACACACATATCAGGTAAACCAGACTCCCTTTGGCCCCCTCCAGCCCCTCACTAATTTCAACTTAAAAGAGAAACTACCAAAGCTTGGTGGTGCGAGTCAATCTTCAAGGTGCCCAGGCCGGCCTTCAGTGGAAACAGCGCCTAGAGCTCATCGCAGTGCGTCAAGTAGTAGTAGTAGCTCCATTGTCACTCATCGTTTTGGGGCAAGATGGCTGAGAGCATGTCCAGGGGTGCCGATCCCAAAGCCCCGAAGGCACTCATGGTCCAGGACAAGATGGCCGCATACACCGAACCAGAATTGGTGGTCATGCGAGAGGAGAGAAGGAGGGTAAGTCACCCGCCACCACAGTGGAGAGGATTATGTATACCCCCCCCAGCTTGCTCTGGCAGCAGCAGTGTCTTCAAATGCTGCAGAAGCCGAAGATCTGACTCAGCAGGCAGCTACCATCATGAAAGATCACTCCTGAATTCTTTCTCGCGAATTCAAATTCCTTCTCTCGCAAAATCGAGGGCAGTACTTTGCCAGCGCATCTTCCCGGCAGCTCGATGGAACAGTAAGGAACTATTCGATTAGGGCTTCTACTAAAATATGATACAGTCTTCAAAGTCTCCCTAGGTGGGATTGGACAAAATGAAAATGTCTGGCATGTCTGCAGCAGTAAAGAAGTTGTTGGACCAGTGGCAACTCGGATGCCCAGACTGGGCACCCAACATGCTGGCAACAGGTGGCAGCAGAGACTTGAACTCCAAGGTCTCTGCAGGTGCTGACGACGACGTGGACGCTTTACTGGCCAATTTATACAGTGAGACTGATGTCAACACAAACCCTCATGAGACGAGGCTCGACACTTGTCGCATCCTTCTCGGTATGCCCACAAGTTGCCACCACCTGGGCTATCCGGGGGAGTCACCCACCACAGACAGTCGTTGTCCTGTATGCACTCGCCCTTGCACGTAAGAGTACTACTATTCCATGGGTCGCACTCACCCCGACGACCGTTAGTTCTCAGGAAATGAAAGAAGCCCTTGCAGCACACATTCATCGATGCATCACACGCCAGAAACAACGCAAGCATGCATTTGTCCAGTATTGCTACCTATGTTTTGAATGGTGTGTCGCTCTCTCTCTCTCTCCCTTTCTGCTGGCTAACACACCATCGAGGTTCACGGGTGATCCCATCAGTTGGGAAGCGCATTGCCAAAGGCACTACTCAGACCTCTTTGCCCCATTTTCTCAGTGTGAAAACCACGCAGCAGCCTGAGAAATCCAACTGGTTGAAATCCATCTTTATCCCACCATTGACAACTGTGTTAGCTATGAGGTCGGCAGTGGCTTCAGAGGCGCACTGCCAGAATACCATGGCCATGTAGAGCATGGCATCGCTTTCATTCCCATGTTTTGCATATGGTGCGTCCATGATGAAAGACTGCCCATCGTCGAAAGGATGACTCAGTAAGTGGTCTCTGCTCCGGGCCTGCTGGCTCACTCCTACGTGTCTGGAAGATACCATGAGATGGCACTCTTTTATGCACATCTCAACACGCATACAAAATTGATGCTACCATAGGATTCCACCCTCTGCCCCTCCCTGCATTGTGAAACTAAGCCACATTCAAAGCAAGATCTCGAATGTCACCTCATCACCGTCCACCGCCTGGGGGTATGTGGGCTTGAAAGAGGTGGCCCTGGATGCCGCCTCAGGCTGCCTCCTCCCGTTCTTTCTCTCCCGCCATCGCCCACAGCATGGAAAGACTCCTTAGAGACCGCGCCTGCAGGAAATGTACAGGGCCGGAAGCGCTCGCATATTGATCCAGATGCAGTGAGTCTTTGTTGTTGTCGAAATGATGATGATTTCGTCAATGTGTACATCATCACACCTGTGCTTGCTAGCCCAGGTTCAAGTGTCACAGCTGTTACAAGACATTCCAACACATCCACCAACATATCCAGGGGAGTTGTTACAATTTGAGTCAAACCCGAGGGTATCCCGTCTGTGGAGGTGTCCTATACTCTACGTCGCATTCGTTTTTCTGTGTCTCTTGTAGGGGAAGATGCCTTTGTCATCAATGACTCCTTGTAATACTTCTTTTTCTTTCCTCCGTGTTCTTTTCCCCTTTTGTCCTTCTCTGACCTTGTATTACGCGTCCCGTTCCCTTTTATGATCTCCTCTCTTTCACTACTATGAACACAGCATGGTCTGTGCACAATATGTCTACGTATAAACACCCCTCGTAGTACGATGGTGTTCTTTAGCTAGTTCTGCGCAATTGTAGCGTTCTAGTTCCATCTGCCTCTGCTTGCAAGCGAGACCCTCTCCGAGTCCTCTAGAAGCTTTGCCATTAGCTTCCAACTCGAAACCCTTGGAACGTCTTGACGTGACTCTTCGTGAGATCCTCGACGTTGCCTTGCGGCGTATACCTCATGATTCCCAGCGACATCAATGTTGACTATCGCTGCGGCTAGAGTTGAGAAGACTACCGTTTGTAGTGGAGCAAGAATGCTCCTGTATAACAAAAGAACTAGCTTGTCCCTTGCCCTCTGCTGGCTAGCAGACTGCCCACCATTTCCTCTTTCTCCAGTCGATTTCGCACCCCCTCCTCTGACGACGAGTCCCCTCGACGAATCACCTCCTCCTCTTCGCGCCCTTCCCTTCTTCGTCCTCTGCCTCATCCCGCTACTGAGGCAGAACATCAGGCTCGAATAGAGAGAATTGCCGAGAAACTCGCCCACTTCATTGAACCGCCCTCCCCATACCACTCTCCCCCCCCCCCACCAGAACTCCCCCTCCCCAACGACGAGATGCCCTCCGAACTTAAGGCTGGATTGCCTGAGGATTTTTCAGGGTTGAGCACGGAAGCCAACCACTGGTTAATGGCCATGAAGGCCTACTTTAAGATGAATGATGCCCTATACGATGACAGCAAGAAGGTACTAGTCCTTCTCAACAAGATGACTAAGGGAAACAGACTCCCCTTCGCGGAAGCATGGTATAAGAAAGTTGCCACTGAACCGGCCGCAGACATTACTTTTGATAAACTCGAAGAAGACTTTACCGCTACCTTTTTCCCGTACAACATTTCTACCAAGGCGCGACGTGCTCTTCGCCTCCTGAAACAGAACTATCGCGATAAGGAACATGGGTTCCAGAAATATGTCTCCGAGTTCCAACTCCTCGCCAGACAAGCCGGCATTACTGATAATGAAACACTCCTCAACATCCTCGCCTCCAGAATGGATCGGAACCTAGTTAGGATGATCCTCTCCCAACAGAACCAGCCGACCACCACTAAAAAGTGGATCACCCAAGCCTCTAAGTACCATGCCCAGCAAAGGTGTATCGATGATATCCTATCCGGAGGAAGGGGTAACTTTTCTCGCCCCCCTCGCAACCCCAACGCCATGGACGTTGATTCTATCAAGATGTCCCCTGTCGAACGTGCCAGACACTTCAGGGAAAACCGCTGCTTTATTTGCCACAAGGTTGGCTGTCATACGTCAAAATACCCTCGTACCAACAACTCGGGAACACCTCGACAAACCTCCGCCTGTTACACTCCTGCCCCTCAAACTCCCGCTCCTGCTGCCGCTCCCCCTCGTCGCCCTTAGCCATCTGCTCTCGGGCAATACGTGAATGAAATCACCACATTGAAAAATATCTCAAAGGAGGAGATACTTAAAGTCCTTAGGACTGTCTATGAAGAAATTCCTGAACCCCCTACCGAAGAAGAAACCTCCGTCGCTGCAGCCGCGGTAGAAGAACAGACCGCCCCTACTGAGGATTTTTGAAACAGAGAGTTAGTACGATGTCTAGCCCTCCCTCTCCTTTACGACTGGCACCTGTAATCTGTACTACCCCCCATGCGAAATCTATTATCATCCCTGTTTCGCTGTCCAATCTGTCCCAAATCGTCGAAACCAAGGCGCTCATTGATAGCGGCGCCTCTGGAAATTTCATTGACCGGAAACTAGTCGCCAAATATTCTCTTCCTACCTCTCGTCTCTCTAAACCACTCGCCGTAAACAACGTAGACGGAACCCCCAATAAGAATGGGGTCATTCGATCCCTCACCACTGTCACTCTAGCCTTACAGGATTTCTCCGCTCCCTTAAAGCTATACGTAATCGATTGTGGAAAGGAGAACGTCATTCTTGGGCTGCCTTGGCTCCGAAAGTTCAACCCCCAGATCAACTGGACAACCAGAACCATTAATCTCCCCTCTCTTGTCTCCTTGAACGAGGATCCCGACGAGGTAATCAAATAAAGATACCTCGTACGCTACCTAGAAAAGAAACTGTATTATAAATGCCCCAACATCACTTTCGGACTCCTTCCCCTTGCTCTTCAAAAGACCACTATCTCCACCAAAGCCGCCATCGCTGCTGAGAAGCCCTCTGTCTCTCTACCTCCGCAACTATCTGAATTTGCGAACGTATTCGCAAAACCTCCTATTGACGAACTCCCCCCTTCCCGAGACATTGACCATATAATCGAACTAAAAGAATTGTTCATCCCTAAGGTCGCAAAGACCTACTCCCTGAATCCAAAGGAAAGGGAAGTCTGCTCCGAGTTTATAAAGGAAAATTTGGAGAATGGACGCATCTCTCACTCCCAATCGCCTCAAGCCTCCCCTTTCTTTTTCGTTCCTAAGAAGGATGGCTCTCTTCGCCCCTGTCAAGACTACCGCTACCTCAATGAACACACTGTAAAGAATGCCTACCCTCTTCCCCAGATTCCCGACCTCGTCGATAAGCTAAAGTCCTCCTCTATTTTTACTAAGCTAGATATACGTTGGGGATACAATAATGTCCTCATCCATCCCAAAGATCAATGGAAAGCCGCCTTCATCACTCCGGATGGGCTATTCGAGCCCAACGTTATGTTTTTTGGCTTTTGTAACGCCCCCGCCACCTTCCAGGCGCTGATGCATCGAATCTTCGCTGACTTCATTGCTGAAGGGTGGCTCATCATTTATATCGATGACTTCCTCATCCACTGTGGGAATGACATGGACTTACACTGGTCCCTAGTTCGCAAGGTCTTAAAACGGTTCCAGGAACACAAGTTATATCTCAAGCTTGAGAAGTGCACGTTCGCCGCTCAAGAAGTTGAGTTCCTTGGCCTCGTCATCTGCGAACGCGAGATCTCCATGGACCCCACCAAACTCTCTGCCATTAAAAACTGGTCCCCTCCTTGCTCTGTAAAAGCTATTCGGTCCTTCTTGGGATTCTGTAACTTTTATCGAAAGTTCATTCCAAACTTCTCCTCAGTCGCTCGTCCCCTCATCGATCTCACCAAGAAAGACCTCATATGGAATTGGACCCCTTCCTGTGACGCCGCTTTCTGCTCCCTTCAATCCGCCTTCCTCGCTCGTCCCGTCCTATCCATGCCTGACGTCTCCCGCCCTTTTACCGTCATGACGGATGCCTCTCTCACTGCCTTGGGCGCTGTCCTCATGCAACCTGATGGCAATAGTGACCTTCACCCCTGCGCCTACCTCTCTCGCACCTTCTCTCTGGCGGAACGAAACTATGACATCTATGATCAGGAACTCCTCGCCGTCATCCATGCTCTGGAGGAGTGGCGCCATTACCTCCAAGGAACCGGTCGGCCCATTACCATCCTCACTGACCACAAGAACCTTACTTATTTCTGTCAACCTCGCAAACTCTCCCGCCGACACGCCCGCTGGCAGTTCTTTTTACAGGATTTCGACCTCCATTTCACTCACCTCCCCACTTCCGCTATGGCCCCCGCTGATGCGCTCTCCCATTATCACGATGTTGACACCTCTTCGGATAACTCTGATGTTACTCTCCTTCCTGATTCCCTTTTTGTTAACTCCCTTGATGTTGCTATTTTTGATAAACTTGCTTCTCTCACCACTTCTGACCCTTTTGCATCCGCCACTCTCACTACTCTTAACGAGGGCACGTCCCTACTTCCCCGTTCTTCATTGACCGACTGGTCCTTTTCTGACTCCAAACTATATTTTAAAGGACGCCTTTACATTCCTCCTTCCCTTCGTGCCGAAATTGTCCGTTCCACTCATGAGTCCCCCTCGGGTGGCCATGGTGGCATTTTACATACCCAGAACCTTCTCTCCCGGGACTATTGGTGGCCCAGCCTTTCTTCCTTCATTCGCCACTTCGTCCAAGGGTGCGGCACTTGCCAAGCCCATAAAATAAATACTCACCCTTCTGCTCCGCCTCTTTCCCCCCTTTCGTCCTCCGCCTCGCGTCCTTTCCAACAGATCTCCATGGATCTTATCATGGATCTTCCGCCCTCCTCCACCGCTGCTTTCGACTCTGTTTTGGTCATGGTCGACCATGGCCTTATGAACTTGGGGGTGATTCTCCTCCCCTGTCACAAGACAGCCTCCGCCGCCGATATCGCCACTCTTTTTTTCAAAAATATCTTCCCCAGATTTGGCCTCCACAACCGCTGTATTTCCGACCGAGGCTCCAATTTCGCCTCCTCCTTCGCTCGAGAACTTGCTCGCCTCCTCCAGTATGACCTCGCCCTCTCCTCCACTTATCATCCTCAGACCGATGGAGAGACCGAACAAGTTAATCAAGAACTCGAGACTTATCTCCGCATCTTTTGCGATGGAAAGACTGACATATGGGCTGACTTACTCCCTATGGCAGAATTTTGTCATAACTCCTCCGTTCACTCTGTCACTAGACAAACCCCCTTCTCCCTTATCTTGGGGTACGAACCTTAAGCTTATCCTCCAATTGGAAAGGCCCTCCTCCCTAATCTAGAAGAATGTTTATCTCTCTTATCCGAAGCACGCAAGGAAGCATTAGAAGCACACCATAAGGCGCAATGCCTCATGAAGGAACGTTTCTCTTCCCGATTTGTGCCCTGGAAAGTGGGAGACAGGGTTTGGCTAGATAACAAGAACCTTCACCTCCGCTATCCTTCTCGGAAACTCGCCCCCCGCCAAGAAGGTCCATTTGAAATCACCCAGGTACTATCGCCTGTCGCTTACAAACTTCGCCTTCCCCCCACGTGGCGCATCCACGACACGTTTCACGCTTCCCGCCTATCGTCCTATCAGGAGACTGCCGAACACGGCCCGAATTTCCTATCTCCACCCCCTGACAAGATAGAAGGCGAAGAAGAGTATGAAGTATCGGAGATCCTCTCTCATCGAGGAACACGTGGTCGCCGCCAATACCTTGTAGCATGGAAGGGCTGGCCCTCTTCTGAGAATACCTGGGAACCCGAAAGGAATCTTTCCCACACCACCTCCATCCTCGCTGCTTATAAGAAACGGAACCCCCTCCACTTTCCTCCCTAATCTCCTATGCCTTCCGCCACCTCCAGAATTGTTTTCCGCACCCCTTCTGAAGACTTTTCCTCTCCTCCTTTTGATCACGTTGTCCCAAACCTCTTCGACGCCCCCATTAGAAACATTCTATTCGGCAATGTTCTCAAATTCCCTTCTCTTTTGGCTTCTGTTGAATGGGCAGTTTTTGCCGCTTCTCCTTCTCAACATTTTTCTACTCCTTTGTATAACGGCATTCGAATTTATCTCACCTATGCTCGTCTTGCTCTTTTCGTCTCTATGGACCATTCTTTTTCTCCAAACCTTCGCGTTACGATAAACAACATTTTACACGACCTCCGTTATAGATGTTTCAATATCCTTCTTCACTCTCTCTTTTCTAATGCGATTGCCCTCCTCCCTGCCAACGACTTATGGCACATTCTTCGCCCCCTCTGGGAAGGGATGCTAGAATCTCAACACGACGCTTATCTCGAGACGTTTGCCCTCTACCGGAATCCCTTTCGGACCGAGCGCCCTTCTGCTGATGCAGCGAGACCCTTCACCGGAAGGCACACTATCCCTGCCATCTCACTCACTTCCCGAGTTTTGGACTCTGCTCCGAACAGCCCTTCCTCGTCTCCAACAACGTCATCTCATATCCACTCACCTGGTCCTTCGGGATCTCCTTCCCTCTCCCGCTCCCACCAAAGTCGCCGAACCTCCATCGTCGGAACTTCCTACCCCGTCTCCGCCGAACGATTCTCCGCTCCTTCCTCCCTGAGTCCCGTCCCCGTCCCCGCTCCCACCTCGTCCGCCCCCCGTCTCCCGACATGTCCTGTCCCCGATCATGTTCGGAATGAACATGGAAATGACCCTACTACCGAGCAGACCCTGGGACCTCCTTGCCCGGTTTGTACCAGCCCACATCACTCTTTCTCTGGATGCTCCCACTATTGTTGCAACTTATGCCGACAACGTGGACACCCAATACGTTCCTGTCCTCGTATCCTCGTATGTCGACTCTGTAACGCTTCCGAGCACTTCATCGAGAATTGCCCATTTGCTGGTGAACCTCCTGCCCCTTCGGATGACGACATGGACAATCCCATTGAATGCAACACGGGAGGAGATTCGACTTAATTTAATTGTGGACTCAGGGCGTCCACCATACAACCGGGGTAATGTTACAATTCGAGTCGAACCCGAGGGTATCCTGTCTGTGGAGGTGTCCTATACTCTACGTCGCATTCGTTTTTCCATGTCTCTTGTAGGGGAAGATGCCTTTGTCATCAACGACCCCTTGTAATACTTCTTTTTCTTTCCTCCGCGTTCTTTTCCCCTTTTGTCCTTCTCCGACCTTGTATTACGCATCCCATTCCCTTTTATGATCTCCTCTCTTTCACTACTATGAACACAGCATGGTCTGTGCACAATACGTCTATGTATAAACACCCCTCGTAGTACAATGGTGTTCTTTAGCTAGTTCTGCGCAATTGTAGCGTTCTAGTTCCATCTGCCTCTGCTTGCAAGCGAGACCCTCTCCGAGTCCTCTAGAAGCTTTGCCATTAGCTTCCAACTCGAAACCCTTGGAA
>JBBPLX010001203.1:0-10564 GCA_038090015.1 Leccinellum albellum | reverse complement strand
CCCGGGTAGATCAACGAACTCCCTGTTAACCAAGCTGGCTGCGGCCAGGACAGCTGCAAGTGCGGCGAATCGTATGTCCCCTGTTCCCCACCGTGTCTATGGATCTGGCTAAAGAAGCCGTGTTGGATGATACATAGGTGCAAGTGCGAGGCTGGCTCATGCAAGTGCTAGACTTGATAGTCATCGGGGGAAGTCGAGATGTTGTATAGTTGATTCGTCTTCCTCACATTAGCTGTTTCAACACCCATGCCCCCTTCGCCATCATTATTCTTTCTATCTTGTATGTATCGTGACTATGGCCATATGCGTCTTGCCTGTGTGCGCCTTGTTCGATCACTCCGTGGGGCGCGTCCCACGGAACATGAGACTTAAGCTGTGCCTGCCAGTGTGTTTTGCGGATATTAAGTTCATGCATCAGTGTTCCCTGTCTGCCGTGATCTACTCAGTGGTACATCTCATAATGCGTACCATGTATCCCGTAACGCAAAGCCAAGACGTTGGAGCGAACTCACCTCCGAAGGCCCATTACCCTATGGCACGAGATTCGGAAGGCGACCATCATTCATAACTAATAACTTACTGTCTAGTGAGTGGCCGACTCGACACGGTTAGGTTATGCTGGCTGTGCGCCAGCCATAACCTAATTCAGGGGCAGGGCCATCAAAAAAGCAAGTTCAGGAGACTAGCAAGACATATCGTGAATGAACACATAGGTGTTGCTATGGGCGCAGCCGTTAGGGTGGTTAGCATGATCTGAAGCGGTGGCTTCGCCGTCAACTAACTTAGAGAAAACTTGTAAGATAATGTACTGTACATGTTCAAGTTTGAGACCCCGAGATGGAGCCGTTACCCTTGGATACGTACGTTGGATCTCGTCATGCGTACATATGATTTAGTATTATAGGCGCAGGCTCACGGCGATTCGGATCCCGACTGTGGAGCGGGGCCATCCTGATCATGACGGCCAGCTGGGTGATAAGCTCCGGCATCGACCATTGGAATTATAACGTTGTATGAGTATCCCAGTAGTTCATCTACCGTGATAGATCACACGCTTGCAACTGTGACTCGTTTCAGTCTTGGTCGTGGCCATGTCTTCCTTGTCTTCCAGTGGAGATTGGAGGGTTTCCACCTGGAACGTGGCCAACCGAGGGCCGGTCCTGAGAGTCGCCTATGCTTCTTCGTTGTCATGCGGTACCACCATAGAACTAGCCATGGTCCCCCGCCATGCGCAAATAGAATTCGATAAGCGACACCGAAGTGAAACAAGTCTTGAGACTAAGACCCTTCCACATTCGGGTCTCGTTGACGACCGTCTGAAGAAAGGATAAATAATTCCTGGTGAAATAAACAGTGTTGTAAGTGCCTTTGCTGATGTTGTTATATTGTCACCAAAGATGAGCATCGAGGTGCTACGGGGGATCATTCAGACGCTGTGCAACCATGAACACCAAGACGAGATGATTTGAGTTCCGAAACTTGGACGGAGTTGAGAAACTATGAACGGCAGGCTGGCATTGTCTCCGCGTCGAACACGAGCATCTGCTCTGGCCAAACATCATGTTGTTGGCACGGAACGTGTTCGCTAGAGCTCGAACCGTCCTGGAGATGGTATTAGTACTTTGTCCATCCCTGCCGAACGTAGAAACGGTCGGGCCGAGCGAGCAATGCGTCCTGCGCCAGTTATTTTGCGAGGAATAGCCTAGGTTGGGTGCGGCGTTGTCCGATGTGAAAAGTGCTCGTCAATGTCGGCGTTTTGGAGTTGGGGAGAGTGAACCAGAGGACGGAACCTCAATGCAGTCGAGGCCGCGCATAAATTTTAGACACCTAGCTTGTTCTGTTTGACTATTAGACATGAACAAAAATACATTGGAAAGCGTACCATATCCCCTTACTTCCCTTCATTCTCGCCCACGTTTTTGGCTTTTTATCATCACAAGTCGATGAAGATGGAATGTGCAACAAGTTACGGGGCAGAGATTCAGCATGATAGCGTGGGAATATGTATCGACAATCATTTCTCTCGTACCGGTAAAAGTCGTACTTGCTTGGACCGCCATAACCTCTTGATCACGTGGGTACAGGCAATATCATCTATATGTGCGCCATGAGCCAGCTGCCAGTATTCATATTGAATTCGGAAGAAGTTCAACCAGGAACTTGAAAAGAACCAAACCTCGAGCGCCTCGGTAGTAAACTTTGCTGTGTTCAGAACTGATTTCATGATTGATAAGATAGCAGCAGCATCTTATAAGGCCTCAATGGCGCGGTGCTTACTTGTGCTGCTTGACCTGTACTCCCACCAGATCTGAATTCCCGTATCAAAGTGTCGTGTCCTGACCAGCGATATGTCCTCAACCGAAAAAGACGGTAGGTCCCTGGTCTTTCAAGGATACCCGTGATGACTATTTGTCCCCCCCCAGATCGCTCAAAAATCATCGAAATTAGTTCTGGTCAAATATACTCTGCTGTTATCACTGCCGATGGCAAGCACATATTGAGCGGCGGTAGCGACGGGAATATTCGACGATGGCAAGTAAATGACGGACGTGAGGTTGACACAGCAATTTATGCAGGGGATGCAAACTATGCAGTCGCGCTATCGATGGATCTCAAATGGTTGGTGGCCGGGTCGCAATCACATCCGTATGTCAGGGTGTGGAATGCGGAAACCCGAACAAAGGTTCTGGACATCTGTCATGACGGACACACAGGCACAGTGCAGTCTGTGGATATCTCCCCCGATTCAACAACATTTGCCACGGGTGGGTTAGACAACCACGCGTTCATCTGGACCATTAGCAAATGCAAAAAGCTCGTGGGCCCCCTGCAGCACACCGGCGCCGTGGTGGCGGTCCGGTTTTCTCCAGACGGCGTACGCCTCGCTACTGCTTCGATCGGAGGGTCAATCCGGATCTTTGACAGCAACAATGGCCAACAATTGATCGATATCCCGTGTCCATTCGATATCGACCAGTATGGGTCCAAATACGACGCCTATCAATCCAATCTCAACCAGTACAGGTCCAGTTACTACGACGGGTACGGATCCAATTACAGGCAGGACCAATCCTATCTCGAGGAGTACCGATTCTCACCACTCGCTTGGTCTGCGGATGGTCATCAAATTCTCGCCGTCTCTGCGCCGATGAATGGGGCCAAGTGTTTTAACGCATCCTCAGGCTTCGCGGTCGGTGCTTGGCCGGTTCATGGTGGTTCACTCAGGCACCCTTGTATTGCACCATCGTCCAACCAAAAGTTTATTGCCGTCACCGGAGACCGTTCACTGTCCTTTTGGGATGCCTCGACGCACCAACAAATTGGCTATGTAATCAAATACAGCAACCCGGTTTTCTTTATGGCTCTCTCTCCTAATGGCAACTACGTTGTGACTGGCGAGCAATATGGGAAGGTTACAATACGAAGTCTCCGAGATATCCTTCCGGACAGATACTTTACAAGACAGGTAAGTGCTTCCACTGCTAAATGTTCGTCAACCTAAAGGTCGTCATCTCTCTTCCACCTCTACATCGTGAGTGTATTTGATCTTGATTAATCGCATTTTCTGACCCTTCGAAGACTCACAGTTGCCACTCATACAAACCAGCCACGCGGCATTCGAAGCATGGACACGGAGCGACTTGTCGCTAGTCGAACAAGTTCTAACAAAAGAGATGTCGGATCCCCTGAACCCTTCTCATCATGCCCAACTCCTCGCTCAACGGTCTCTCGTACGATCCCGTTTGAAGCAGTATAGCCTTGCCACCGACGATGCAACAAAGGTAGCCGTTCAATGCTCTTTAGACCAGTCTCGTATTAAATATTGCATACTAGTCCGTTGAGGTTCGGCGATCCACTATCGGTCAGATAGCAATCACCATAGCTCGCGCTGGTGACGGCGAGCACGACGCTGCCATGCGTGTATTGGACTTGGCGTTCACTAAAAACTCTTCGAGTGATATCAATCTCATATTATTGATCAAGGTGTGGGATCACTGTCTTCGCCGCGGCGTATACTGATGTCTAATTTCACTCAGGCTATCATTCTGTTCGAATGTGGACGACACGATGAGGCTATTTTGCGGGTCGAAGACTTGATCAGTGTTGTCGACGACAAGATGATGTATGCCACCGTCCGAGTAAGTAGTCGACATGATTGCAGGTGTGAGATGATAAACAGGCTGTATTTAGGCTCAAATGCACCTCCAACTCGCGGACATGTCATTCAAGGAAGGAGACCATGAGCGAGCTGCGGAACTGCTCAGACGCGCAGGGGACGCGGCCATCGTTGAAAAAAAATGTGACGAGCTGGTCGTCATCTCGCTTGTAAGCCGTTTATTCTCTGTCCATGAACGTCCGGACCGACACAATTCGGAAGATGTTCGGATGGAACTTTGATGGGCTTGCTCTCGCAATCAAGCAGCAACGCATGAAGACCTTGGAGGATATTGGTGACGTAGCAATGGGGTCTGAGGACGCAGAAGTCGCGATTTCAAGCTATACTGCTGTGTTGTCTTTGAATCCTTCCAATCGTGCGGGTTTCTTAATCAAACGAAGCAGAGCCTGGGCAATGCAAATGTCGTGGGAGGATTCATTGAAAGACGCCGACGAGGTACCACTTTTTTCTCCTTCCAAGTATGCGAAGACGCTGGATTTGATGAAATCAGGCAATCAAGTCAGACACACAGAATCTCTGGGGATATGAAAGAAGGCATGCGGCACTACACGCTTTGCATCGCTATGACGAAGCAGTTGATACCCTGAGCCGCATGGTTTCCCTCACAGAAGATCCTGCCGCCAACTCGGGTGCGCAGTACAAGTGTCACTGCGGTCGCGGCGGCGATGCTGCAGTAGCCCATCTGTTGGAGGATATTGTGTCTCATTTGGGCGAAGCTGCGGTGCTCGCCTGGACGGGTCGCCCCTCGTCGTACAACAGCTGCCTCCCTGGCACCCTTGCTATTCATAACCCTGCCTCACATTCCTCGCCCGCCGTTGACGATGCTGAAATGGATGCACGGGTCGCGGAACTAGAAAGCTCGATGTCTCCCACAGATGCGATGATTCTTTATGGCCAATTCATCCCCGCGCCGTCAACGCGGTTTGTCCAGCGGAGACTCTACCTGCCTTGCATCCTGTTCCAGGTCAAGAAGCTCGTCGAGAGAGATGCCACCATTGGCAAAGAGAAGTGCTACCGTGCCCGGGTATCAGGCATTGGCCACGTTGAATTTTGGACGTCGGACAAGCTCTCGTTGTCGGAGCCACGCAGGCTGGCTTTCTCCCATCCGTGGATTCGCGATTTGCGAGGCTCAGCTGAGGAAGAACCTGGTGGAAGCTCATCGGATGGTGAAGACGCGTGGTCCGATTCGGACGTGGAAGAAGATTCTTTGTCTCCGGGCGTAGCTTCTAAGGCTGAGCCCGATATGGGCGCATCGCTATATACAGGACCCGTCGCTAGGATGGACGTCTCTACACGAGCGTTGCGGCTCATAGTTCGTCTGCAACAGCCGTTCCATGCGCTGTTGTTGCAGCAACAGCCACATGGAGGGTACAAGCGGGTCGCTGCTGAGCACGAGATCGTCGTTCCAGGGCTTGAACGCCGAATCGGTTCTGCCAAGGACGTCCGGATCGAAGTTGTGGAGATATTGTGATCGCCGACATGCGAAATTCGGTTTCCACCGTCAGAGTGTTGTTCGTCCTGCTGATGTCGGAGCAATGCTCCTATGCTTCTTTGCGGTCATTTGTGTCTTTCTCGCTGATCGTGTAGTTTCCGAGTTCATACATGTATGTGGTATGCCCTTCACTCAAGTCGCCTCGTCTTCCTTGTAACGTACTTGTCTTTGTGCGCTCTTTCCTGCTGATGCTTCTCCGATGCTCAAAACTAGAGTATCTAAATCACCCAGAAAATATATCAACAAGTGACGGGGTACGAGGCAGAATGCATAGTCGGTGGACATTGGATCCCATTTTGCACTTGAATGGTTTAGTCTGCTCGTGCACGAGAACACTGAACTCTTGGAATCTTAAATACGCTCTTGTTCCGTGGAGCAATACATTATGAAGCACTTCCGTTGTTACGAACGAGTACAAGGTAGTCATCGAACGATACGATCACATCAAGCAAAAAAAAATGAAAATGGAGATCACAACTCAAAACCAGCCACAAATCCCATCACGTCCTCTGGGTCCACCGCTGGTTTGATCTCGGCGTTAGCCTAGGTAAGTTCAAACCATATACTTCGACCGGCGGCGATTCGAAGATGGCATAGTTGGGATAGCTGACTGCGTCAGGATAGGTTCGAGTGAAGCCATTTGCAGCGTCCGTGCGGTCATTCTCCGCATGACATTTCTCGAGGAACGCTGGAAGGACTTGGGCACAGACGTGAAGAGTCACGTGGTAGTCCCGAGTGTCTGCGAGAATCGCCTCCCTCGATGTCGTTACGGATTCCGTTGTCCATATCGATGATGCAATAGAGTTTCGTCATGTCGGCGAGTGCGTTGGCTGATGTGAGATCCTTCCAGCGCTATTGTAGAAACTCGGCGGCCGTCGCGTCCGCGTCATCCTCTTGGAGGGACTTTCCCCGATCTCGACACATAGTTGACGAAGTTATTCACGCCGTTCAGTGTCGCCCTCGGAGCCTGCTTGAACATGCCGACGTCGTGGATGATCTCGAGCGCCACCTCGACAGCCTTACTGGATACACGTCGCCCTCCCCGCGTCGTCGACGGCGATGTAGAGGGATATCACGTTCATGAACGGCGTCTGCGTACCTCTGAGACTGCACTCTTCGCGAATGTGCTGCCAGCCTGAGTGATAGGAGACACTGTGTCTGACAACAACCCGCGGCGTTGCGGGGACACCTATTGCAAAGGGATCAGGTACTGCATCTTCTCCGTCTCTCCGAGAAGCCAGGGCGACGTCCAACAATGCTACACGTTTTTAGACGCAACGCAGGCGAGGACTGGTTACGGATGGTAGGGCGGCATCATCTCGACGTCGAACACGAGCATCGTGATCCGGGAATGTGTTTCCTCGAACAGTCCTGGAGGTGGTAGTACTTTGTCCATCTAGATCCTAGGCTGCTGAATTCAATGTCGAGATAGTCGGGCAGAGGGGGTAAAGCGTCCTACGCCAGTTGCTTGTGAGGGATAGCCAGGGATTGGGTGCAGCAGTGTCCAATGTATATGAAAAAGTGCTCGCACCTTGAAGTTAGGAGAGAGTGAACCGGAGGACGGAATCTTGCTTGGGGTCGAGGTATGCGATGACTTGTCGCGCTTACTGGATTCAGCACCGTGGTTTTTGTCCGCTTCTCGTGACCTGTACTTATAGGTCTCGGCAAGTTCTCACTTATCTCAGCGCCTCGTTCCTAATCTAATATCTCCGCGTTTGAGAATCAGAATGGTTGGTTGACAGCTGGACATCGCTCACATTTCCTTCAGGCCCGGGATCTGCGGTCAGAAAAGGGTGATTACTTCAAAGGCGGAGTAAATGCTCCCCACGTTAGATTGTGCTGGCTGTGCGCCAGCCATAACCTAATAATTCAGAGACAGTGCCGTCAAAAAAGCAAGTTCAGGAGACTAGTAAGACATATCGTGATAAATGAACACATAGTTGTTGCTATGAGCGCAGCCATTAGGGTGGTTAGCATGATCTGAAGCTGGCGGCTCCGCCGTCAACCGAGAAAACGATGTATGTACATTTGAGATCTCGAGATGGGGCACGTACGTTGGATCTCGTCATGCGTATTTACATAGTATTATGGGCGTCAGCTTACGGCGATGGATCCTGACTGTGGAGCGGGGCCATCCTGGATCTGGGTGATAAGCTCCGACGTCAGTGATCAAGTGACTCGTTTACATCACGCGCTTTGCAACTGTGATTCGTTTCAGCCTTGGTCTTCCTTGTCTTCCAGTGGAGATTGGGGGGGTTCTCACCTGGAACGTGTCCAACCGAGGGCCGGTCCCGATCTAAGACAGCGGCTGTCGTACCTGTTACTAGGTTTGCTGGCAAAGTTATCGAATTCGACCTGTTTTGTAAGATGATATCAGGGCTGTACCGTATTTCAACGACATGCACGTTATCCTAAAATTTCTGGCTCTTTGACTCTCCCAGCAATGCCAGTTCATCGCCCACCCGACTCGCGTTTGCTCAACAACCTCATCACACAAGAGAAGGAACATGCAAAACAACTCGCCGCTCTCTTCCCCGTCGTAAACGCCGCTCTCGCTTCACTCTCCGCTTACGCTACAGCCAGCGGTCCACCCGCCTCGCCGTCCGCACAGTCCATCGCCGCCGTCGTCGACGCATTCGCAGCAGCAGACGACGCACTACACCACCGCTACGCACACGCCATCGATGCATGGCGCGCCCAACTCGTCGCTCTCAAAGACCTCGAGGACGATTTCGCCGCCGTCCTCCGCGACCGTGACATCCTGTAAGGTTTCTCTGTTCCGCTACTAGTACCTGTACTCACATTTCACAGTGTCACCCGCCTCCTCAAAGCATCCAAATCCACCCGCGACACTCACCGCTCCTCTCGCCTTCTCACTCCACCATCCACCCTCGGTGTATCTGGCTCTTTCACCTCCCTCCCCTCCTCCACCGCCGCTTCTGCTCCTACTCCATTTGTGTCTGCACCCGGTAACACCAACAACAAACTCGCACAAGCCCAAGCCGAGCTCCAAGCATGTGAAGCTCATCTAGTCGCAAAGGAACACGAGCTCGACGCTCGTCGGATCGCGGTCGCACACGATGGACTTGGCGCACGATGTCGTGCGCTCATCGACTGCGCTGCTGTCTGGGCCGAGATGGGGAAACAAGGACTCAGGGCCCTCCAGGCTTTGGGTCAGAATCAGAACCAGAGTGGTAGTCAGAACGATGGGAACCCGGGCGGTAACTCGGGTGCGTGTGTGCTCTTGTTCGGTTTCGCTCTCGACTGACAATCTTCTAGTTGCAGTGTCTACCCCAAACCACTTGGGCACACATGTCGGTTACCCTTCCGACAGCTCCTCCCTCACCCCGTCGCAGAGTGCCTCCCAAACCGTAGCTCACTCCACCGAGGCGAGCCACGAAAGTCCTTCCTTCTCCAAACAGCACACAAACGCTCACCCACAGCCAGTCAAGCCTAGGTCCGAGCCTAAGCCCCAGGTTGAATCGGAGGCCCAACTCGCCCAAAAACTGAAGCTCAACGCCAATGAAGAAGCGGATATGATCTTGACCATCGCTGTCCCGCCTGCGCATGCCATCCCCGACCTGACGGTTCCAACGGGTGTCCAGTCACGGTCACCTTCGAGCGACGATCACTCAATGCCAGCGCCGGTAGCGCAGCAACCCGCTCTGTCCAAAACGGCCACACCCTTACCCAGGCGCAGAAGTAACGGGCCTTCGCGTCGGCCACCCTCTCAGCATATTGCCGAAGTCTTTGACGAAACCTCTGATGGACCTTCCTCTGCTTCCCGTCATCTCCCCCACTCCCGCTCCAATGATGCCACCAAAAACAATATCAATTCGCTCGCGCTCGCTCCCCGATCTCTCTCACCACAAGTGTTCCCTACTCGCGATACCAGCAGCTCTGATGAGTCCGGAGAATCAAACGACGAATACGGTGACCCATCTGATGGTCATCCCGATGGCGGGCCCTTCCAAGTCGTCGAAAATGACCCGTTCGAGGTAATCCGACGGTCGATGGTCATCAGTCCAGGGCCATCCGTGGTTTTGGTGCCTGTTCCACCCAATACGGTCACTGATGACCCTGTTCTACCTAGCGCACTGGTCTCATTGGACACGCCCAGGGCACGGACTGGATTGACGGTTCCGACCTCAACACGGGCTAGTGCTAGCGCGCCTGATGTGCGCACGAGCGTCGAAGACCCGATCGCAGCTAGTGCATCCAAGTCTGCGTTGGGTCCCAGCTCAGTTCCGGCCCTAGGAGTGGGCTGGGGCCTGGTCTCGGGACCGACGCTGACGCCTCCACAGCCAGCCAAACGCGAGCGCCGGACATCGTTGGCATTTTTCGGTTCGCTACGGGGCTTGTTTCGAAAGCCAAAGGGTCAGCTTCAACAGCAACAGAAGGCACGAGGGGCGGTTACTGAGTGGGAGGACTCGGACGGGGGTGGGTCTCCTGAGCCAGCTGGACGAGCTAGTACTGGTGCCAGGGTTGGGGGGAATTGGCGACGAGGAATAAAAGCAGCAAAAGGAGACGGAGCAGGATGGGTTACGCGAACGGATGCACGGATCCGGGGTGGGAGACGCGTGGACGAGGATTCAGACATCGAGGCCATTGCAACCACAAATGCGGCGACGGCAACGACAACAACGTCAAATATGATATCAACGGCGGTAGATATTGGGCGACGTGGGTCGCGGCTACGCAAGGGCCGACCAGGTGCGCTTGCTGGGTCGCCGTCTACGCGGCGAGGGCCGGACCATGGGAACGCCAGCAGTGGTGGGAGCGGGATAGGGAGCGGCAACGGGTCGATACCGAGTATTCCGATTCCGGTGCACGTATCCAAGACTGTCCGAGCGAATGAGCGGACTACGGACGACTCAGTGGGCGTGGGCCCTGGT
>JBBPLX010001202.1:0-10572 GCA_038090015.1 Leccinellum albellum | reverse complement strand
GGCACTGTTGTCGCCTACTTGATTAGATGTGCCAGACTCACGTTGCCATTCTATATACCTCCAGGCTCGCTCCAGCCTCCAGGGTACTGATAAATAATCGATATCCTTTGCCATAGCCGGGAATCCTGCCTGCATCGGTGCTTCCTGCATTTATCTGGGGCTTGTTCCTTTCAATCTATGTCACGTTCACCAAAAATTGATGGTACGTGTCGTTCGTTTGATATATACGACAATTCCGTGCCTTCGATCCTTAAGGCGACTTCCATCTTGACCGTCTCGCATTTTTACACGCCTACGTGGCTGCTAATAGCAAGATCGCCGCAGCCGCCAATTCTTTTACTGTCGCTCCTAAACGACCTCGATGCGATAAGCTCGTCAACACCTCTCGTCGTGTCACACGGCTCATACGACCTTGTCATGGCCTTCATCATCACTCGCGCGCCCTTGCAGCTGCCGACGACGAAGCCAGCGCGTCAATCGCCTCTCGGTTTGTGCCCAACGGCTGCGCCAGAGCATCGAGCCTAGTGCGCGGGTTATGTCAATAGCTGGATACGACACATCCTCGCCATCGTGCTCACCATCAATGCATTGCCATTCGCGAGTTCATTCACCTTGTAGGTTCCGTCTGATATTATAGATTGGCCTGAGGAAGTGGGCGAGGATGTACTAAGCATAGGAACTCAGTATACGATGAAGAGTTCCACTCTCAGTTCACTTTACCTGTACTGCTGTACTCCTGGGCTCCTACCTCACGCTCACTAACTCCGTCCTCGAGTCCGTCAAATTTATTTGCGCGGTACTTAGCCTTGCAGGAAACTATCAAGTGGGAATCAGACTGTTGCAGCGGCCCAACCCTCGAGCTCCTTGACTTGGCATCTATTTGAGAGTTCGCCAGCGAAGCCATTCCGCACAACACCCAAGTTGTCAAACGTCGCATATAATATGTGTGATACCCTTCATGAATTTGACTTTTGTTGTAATCCGGAGCTCGCGCCGGATGGTCTAACTGTCGGAATGTTCAGGTGGATGTATCAAGAATATGATGGTGAATACGATCGGGCTACATTAGAGATGAAGCGGTCCGAATGGTTACGGGTTGTGCTCCTACATGCAGAATACATGTATTTTATGTACTGTCTTATGCTTGATGAATTCGAGATTGTCGAAGCACTGCCCCACGCGGGTGGACGGCTCGCACACGTCCAACAAATGCTTCCAGACAGCAATAGTGTGGGCCCAGGTGTGTCCGTGGGGCTGTGGCTATTATGAAATGGGCGAAAGCGCGGGTGGCTTTCCGGCCCGCTGTGCTGCCGGAATCCGTCGAGCGAGTACAACGGATGAGAGGCTGTCGGGCCTGAGAGTGGGAATGGAACGTAGCAACTCGCTTTCTGGGCCCCCCATGCGCTCACAAATGCGTAACGCTGCTTCGTGAAACTCCTCTGGAACCCCTGTCGATCTCCCCGGGAGTAAAAGGTGGGGAAGTATTCGTGTGTGGAATAATTGATGAGCAACAGAGCCACCCTAATATGCCGCCATAAATTGGCATACATCTACAACAGAAGGTGAGCACGTACAAATTGGTGATAAACACCCCCCACTACAGCCTGGACGGCTTCTCCCATCACTTTGTAAAGCCCGACGCTCTTTGTGATACCGGGGGACACCGCTAATGCTTCGTCCAGCTCGGAATCGGGATTTTGGATCTGAGCGGTCCGAAGTGTTTCCCTAGGAAGGGTTGGAACCCAGAGAAGCACACGACCAAGAGACCATCGAGGTGCAATATGTTCCCCCAAGAAGTATGTGTTTAGCGTACGCGAAGTTAAGCGATCGTAATCGTGGTGTGCGTGGTCGTGTGCGACTTCGTGGATGAATAATAGATAATATGATTCCAAGACGCGGCGACCTATCGGCGAATAGGTTATGGAAGCAAATGTTAACCACGAGCGAGATATTATCAAAGATATACCCACCAATGAACCCCAGGCGACCGTTGTGCCCATTTGTAGCAGCTTTGTGACTGCCATGAGTGAGTATTCGCCTTGCTAATTCCGGAGGAAATTCCAAGGACGGGAAGACGGAATCAAGGTGAGTAGAAAAACGCGCCGCGTCGTCCTCTGAAAAACTTGGAGCGGTGTAGGATGATGAACGTGTCGAGAAAGTGACAGATGTTGATGGTATCCGACGTTGTAAGAAGACTGTGGCTTGAGAAGGGCGAAGTAAAGTATTGATAGTTCGTGACATTGCGAGCTACAAACTGCCTTGACAGGGACAGGTCGACAATTATTTGCGACCGTGGTAAATAATTACATAACACTAGTAGAGGACGTCGTACGTCACACGACAAGGTGCGCATCGCGTTTCTCCTCGAACTGTGGTCGTTACTGACTCAATATCGTTTCTCGGAAGCATGCCACATGTCTCAGATGCGGGACCTTCCGCCTATCGCCGGGCTGGATTCGAGCAACAAATTGCAATCAACTGCATTCGCAAGAAGCTCAACACCCGACCAGTCTTTGATGGATGGCTGTATGACATCGACCGACGTGACATGATCGTGAATGGACGTCTTTTTGAGATATTCCGATTCTGTGGGACGGGTTCTGGCTCGCGGTCAACTCTGATCCGCAGACGATAATCCACGCTGTCCAGAACCTGGTGTGGTTGAACTTTCAGGTGCCGCACGTGACCACGAACATGGCCAAGGACGCCAAGCGGATGTATCCGCACGCGGTGACGTCGATGGAGACGGTGCGGACGTATGGGAGACGTTGGATTTGGTAGTAAAGCGTGATCAGGGGATTGAGTTACTCATCGCTGAGTGTCGAGACGAGGCGCAGAGAATGGTGACCACTTGGAAGAGTAGGAATGACTGTCTTCCCACTTAAGGGCCTGCCTACGGGAGAATAGTGGCCACTGGCCAAAGGTGTGTTTTGGTTTTCGGTTTACATTTACCCGACGTATTTTTTTTCTAGGTGTGACTATCTGTTGGGACTATTTCGTGAACAAATCCGACACGGTGTGATTCGTTTCAGGCGTGGAAGCGCGAGACAACCGGCATGTGCAATTCGTGAGCGAGTCTGCGAGCGTGTTGGTGTTGCGGGACGAGACGAACGCGGTGATCGATCTATACTGGACCATTCTCCGGGCGGTGGAAGACTCGTTAACGTGTACGTGCATGCACGAAGCATCTTCGAAGCTGTTGAGCACGATACAGGGGCTGGTGAGTAATGCCGACTCGAAGGGTATGGATAAGTAGAATTTTATCATGGTGTGTTATGTTTCGGGAACATCGACACTACACATGTACTATGGTAGTCACAGCGTCTCACTTATGATGTCTTTTTTAGCTATGATCCTGTTTTCGTTTATACTGTATCTGCTTCCCGCGTTTACCCCGAATTTCCTAATGGGGCTCGAGGCTACTAAGGCACTTCTTGCTCTGCTCTGACCTGGTAAGCCTTCCCGGTAAACCGGTAACCGTACTGTTGCCCTTAGGGTGTTCCTTTCACACGCGGGCATCGAACAACGTAGTCACTACTCGCACTCTACAACTCGGATCTTCGAACCCCGTTGAGTATGTTGATAGGTACGGATCATCCCAATCTAGAAGCAATCTCAGCTATACTGGGCACTAACACCCCTCACTGTCGTCTGAAATGGAAGGAACCAGCGTAGCTTGAGTAGGCGGCCTGATTCCACGAGGTCGTGGACCTCTCTAGGCCGCTTCCTTGCGTAATGCTTCTCCCACAACAGTTGACGCTAACGAAGCAAGTATGAGCTCGATACAAGCACAAGTACATCAGCAGCGTGTTTGGCGGTTACGATACACAAAACTCACAGCTCCACTGGGGGCCCTGATATGCACGGCCACGGGACACACAATTCCGAAACACATCCGACTTTGTCGTTTGTGCTGTCTGTTGCGGTGTGTATGTCTCCAATATCATCTCGATCTATTGCATTCGGAGGTGGTGCCGGCATTTCGACCCACTATAAAGCATATCATAAACCAATCTATTCCTTCATTCTTCCCCGCCTCAGATCTACTTCGACTCAACCTACCGTTCACTGTAATGAACTTCAACGTTCTGCCCACCATTTCGTTCACTCCGACCTCTGCTAGTTTCCCCTTTGAACCCAAACAGCTATCGCTCCCGGACAAAGTCAGGATACAGTTGCAATCGCACTCCACTATGCCACCCTCTTGCTCCAATGGCACCTTCCCGAGAGGTTCCCTTTCGCTGAGTGCGCCACACGCGGAAGTCTGGATACAGGGGCAGCAGGTCGAACCCACCTTTTGTTCGTCCTTGGCTATTGCTGAGAATAAAGCTTAGGTCCTCATCCGAGATCGTTCCTCATCTTATGGTACTTACGTCAACGGCATCCGACTACAAAATCAGACGCTCTTGCAAGACGGTGATATCGTGGTCCGTGATCTCGCATTACTACATTCATGTTTCGTCTTCATCTGCTTGTAGACATTGGGGAAACGCTTATCCCGTTCATCGGCACCCCCGAACGCTTTGGATTCGCAACTCGACCCCATCGAGGTGTCTGTCTCCATCATTGGCGTGTGATATAATACCAAGGTTATTCGAACGAGTACATACATATTTACATTTTCCTTGGATTCCTTCAAGATTTCACCCCGATCATTGATGTACTGCTTTCTGTATTTTCTAGTCCACCAATTGTAGGTGTGGACAGCATTGATGTAAGCTCTCATATATCACTTATCTCGTACTTGTGCACTATATGGTCCGCTTGGAATTAGATGTTATGTCATTCAGACCTTACGACCCTTTGGTCCTCGTGAGCACCCGAGGTCAATAAAAATCACTAAGTTCAGGGTGAATCCACAATCTCGTTTCACGTACAATCTGAGCTCTTCCAGGCATTTCCATGCGTATGTTCTTTTCCTCGTATCTATCAGCTGAACCATCCCAATTTCATGTTCTAGATCCGGGAATTATATGCACGAGTTCTTAAGTAAACAGGAATGTGAGTAACAATCATTGGATAAGGTAAGGTGAGCGGTGAGGACGGAAGTCAATCAACGCCGAGTGGCGTTGTCTTCCCCAGGCGTCCAGGCTCACAGATCAGGGATAGTGATCACTGAGAATGATCGCGACAGCGAGGAACATTGATCCTGTCTAAATGATACAGTGCGCATGAAGGTACCAGCCGCGTCTATCTGGAGGTACAACACTCCAAGCCGATGACAAATTCATTCGGATGCGAGGGATTTGATCACTGTTGTGATTGCACCAGAGAATCGTGGAAGTCCTTTCCAACATTCCGTTGTCAGTGTGCCACGACTCATCGTAGTTTAGCCGCATCATAGAGCACTGCATAACGAGCTTAATCGGACGAGATGGCCGTACTATCTGTCCCACGCCTACCGAAATCATCCTCGATGAGACACGAGGCGTCTAGACGCACCCTCGATTACCTCTTTATATTCGACGGAGACCACGGAGTGAGAAGAAGGGACCAAATGGAGCTTGCGTGTTAGTCGGCTTGAATGCGGGCTGAGCAGACAATAAACATAATACAGCAAGAACGACATGCCTGTGGGGCCCATCTATCCGCGTGTTGATGGGACCAAGTCCCTGAATCCACCACGGCGACCTGGCGCGTGTACAGAACGCGAGATCCCCGAAAGTATTCAATTATCTTCATAATTATATCGCTATTATTAGTATGATCCTCGGTCCAAAGGAGACGAAGATGCCGCCGGCGACTTGAAGGCAACCCTGAGGATTGATAATTTGACTCCATGTAGTCGTACAAACAAGAAACGGGGGAGACGTTCGCAAAGGAAGTTGCCGACGTTCGGATGTTCTTTCTAGAATGTCATGTCATATAACCTAGTCGGTTAACTTGTGGGACCGCGATGTGAATGTTGTGCAGGAACCAAGTAACTCGTTTCGAAACCTAATGTCAGCCGGCTTTTGCAAACTTGGGAAATCCCGACGGAGCCGGGATAAACCTTGCTTGTGGAAGGACCAATGAGAAGTCTAATGCCATCCGTCACATTCGTCAGCACACAAACCGAGTCCAGCACTACCTGTCAGCATGTTGAACCATTAACCCACAATCGGATGGCATCTAGCACGAGGAATTCATCACGGTTGTCACATTGAAACAAGGATGCACGTCACATACATATCCTCTGGCGTGATTTTCTGTGTGCCAGTGCGCACCAGATAAGTTCGTCCAAGGAACGGTGACACTTGGGAGAGATCAAGCTTCGATGGCCCCTCTCCTGTGACAAGATGCACCCGCCGGAATTTCTGGGTTTATCCTTCCTTCCGTCGCTGTTTCCAGATAGAGCGGTTGACTCGGAGATTTGCCAGGACCGAGCAGAATTGATTTCCTCGCCACAGTGGTATTACAACTTTTTCCCTCGCGATTTCAACGTGACCGGCACCACCGTTGACCACTCTCCAGTATGAACCGTTGAACCTGAATGGTCATAAGACGTAGATCACCGAGCGGGTAATTTTCAACACAAAGTCCCCCGAGCATGCGAACGTTCCAAAATCTCTACAAGGATTCTCGGGTTCATGCTAGTCAGGACCAGTGAAGAAAGGAGGCTCCAAGTTAGCATCTGCTACTGGGCCATATCCCATCAACTTATCGCCGTCCAGTCGAGTTTCCGAAGGATAATCTCAATCACTGTAAGTCAGCGATTGAAAAGACTCAGATTGGGGAATGGGAGAGAATGGTTGGGTGGGTGGGTAGAGTAACTTAGCTGGTCACGCGGGCGGATTCCCGGATCTGACTCGGAGCCGGTTAATTTCCTTCACTGCCACCCGGCGCTGACCAAGTTACTAGTTGGACTCCTCGATCGATCGACCGTTTCGAATCGGAGGATTATTGTCCCGTTACTTATGTACAGCAAGGAAGGTCTCGGGCCCTCCTGATATATCCAGGCTAGTAGTTAGTGACTCTAGTCACTAGCGTGTCGCATCTATCTATACCTCGTCTTCCCAATCGTCCGGCACGTCCTGGACAGGTGTTTCTTCAGAAACACCAACCTCACCGACCTTGTCAGCAACTGCAGCACTCGTCCTCTCCCGCAGCGACTGCACAGACCGGGACATCCACACCCCTTTCGTCTCTCCGCTCCCACCCGCCCCCACATCCGTACGCCTACCCACGCCAGGCATCCAACTCGGACCAGGTGACGCCTCGCGCGGCACGACCACCTCAGCTGCAGGTGAGGGGACCCTTGCAGGTGTCGTGCTCCCCGATCGTGCAGCTCCTAACGCAGTTTGAGCCACCGTACTCCACTTCCCTGCGCCTGCACCCGCACTGCGGCTCCCACCAGCCGTCCCGACTCCGACTCCAACACCCGAGCCCCCACCCGCACCACCCCACGCAGAGGTCCCTCTGCCCACACCCCCCTTGCCGAGTGACTTCAAATCGACCAGCTTTCCCTTCTCCTCCCCGGACACCATCGACGCGATGAACTGCGACAACAATGGAGTCGGCACACGAGTATCGATCCTTCGAATGAGTTGTACGCTCCGATGAGGCTCTTGGTCCACCATGACCGTATCCATCCGGTACACCGACGCCAACTGTCAGTCCATCACAGATCCAATATTTAGCAAAAAAAAAAAGGAGACTTGAAAAAAAAGGAGACATACGTCGTGTATGAATTTTCGTCGTTCGGGCGGCATATGCGGCAAGACTTGGGTACGGCGATCAGAGGTGACGAAACTGTACCACCCAAAACACGATCATTAGCTCTCCGCAGTTTCCATCCTGATACACACAGGGACGTACTCTGCAAACGCCTTTTCGGCAATGCTCAAAAACTTGGGCCCTAACCCCCTCGCAAGGTCGGCCAACTCGGTCGACCATGTCACTTTTCCCCTCGAATCCCGCTTCTCCTCACTAATCCCCAGGGCCTCGGCGAGCCTCGCGTTCCTTTTCCTAATCTCGCATTCGCCGGTACAGGTGAGCACGAGCTTCGTCCCAGAACAAGGGATCGTCGAGCGAAGGTTGCCACAGGGGCACGTGAGCACGACGGGTGCGTGACAAGGTTCGGTTTCGGGGCAGGCGGCGGGGGCGTGGCAGGTTTGCGTACAGGGATGTTGTGCTGGGAGACTGAAAGGGAATAAGATATAGCAACGTGAGCTTGTGACGCGCATTAACTGGAAGGACATGCGACACACCATGATCTACGCGATTTACCACAGATGGCGGTGCACATCCCACATGCATCAGCATGGCACAATCGTTCGCAATGATGGAATCCGCACGACAGCAGTCTAGAAAAAAGTTAACATCAGACTATGCGCTTCGCCAACAGACAGCGGACGCACTTGCCACACTTGCTCCCACAGCTCACTCTCTCTTGCGAACACCGCACATTGCCCACCTGTTTCTTCCCGCACGCACACACCTTTTCCGTCAAAAACGGACATGGCGGACACGGTCTACCATCCCCATCCCCTACCAGCCCGAGCCCCTCATCCATAGTATCCGCACCTGCAATCACCACTTCTTCATGACACGCATGTGGTACATGTGGATGACCACACGCCGGGGGTGGCCGTGCACACGGATACACACACCGCAACCTCGTCCCACACTGTATCGGCGGCTCCAGCACCGTCCGGCCACAAACACAGACGAGTTCTTCAAACACCCCTCTCGGACAGATGTCACACGGGCCTTTGTGGTCGGGGCGTGGACAAAAGTGATTCCCACATGAGAGGACGCGTCCACAGGGGAGCTCACAGTCGTGAATTGCGCGAATGGCGGGGTCTAGTTGGAGTTGGAGCTGGGCCTCTAGATCTGCATGAGAGAGATGCAAGGCATCGCGTCGTTTACCAGACTTGGCGACCGTGCGTTGGAAAGATGCAAATGATGCGAGAGGGCAACAGATGCGCCCACATTGATGTCTGCCGCAGGAGCGAAGGGCTTGGCAGGGCTTGTCGCACAGGATGGTCTCGCTCGCGAGGGTTACAGTATCCGAGTCTGGCGTGTCGTTGGTCGGCTGCAGTGCGAGGATGGCATCGCTGCAGGGTGTCTTATGTTTTGTAGCGCCGCAGCGACAGGTGCGTTCGACTTGTTCGGTACAGGGTGGGCAAGGGTCCCAGTGGCATGTCACTTGACATAGGTGTCCACACGGGAGGGGTTTTGAACAAGAGGAGGTGCAGGTTGGGAGAGGGGAAGTACATGATGTACGTGGCGGGAGGAATGGAGACGAACTTGGCGCTCCGTGCGCTGAAAGTTCGTCAGATGAGCGAGCCACGCGACGACGACCGCACGCGCACGAAATGACGCGCTCGGGGTCGAAGGGACACGATGGTGGTGTCGATGAAGGTGGATGACATATCTTGGAACAGCGATGATGCAAACAAGCGAACGGACTAGCAGAGGCACACGTGAGTATGGTTCGCTATGATGTCATTAGAACAAAAGTCGTACCGCTCGCAAGGATCGCCACAACCGTAGGTTCCCGTCCATACTTGTTCAGAACCATCGTCCTTGATGAGGACACACCTAGTGCTATCGTTAGCCTTGATTTCCCCGCACGCGACGCTTTTTGTTTGTTGCCCACACCAACATCGAATATCTTCTCGCCGCGGGCAGGGTGGACAGGGACCCTCGTGGCATAGCTCTGCGCATAAATGTTCCGAGTTGCTGCACCCTAAGGGTTTGCGACAGGGTTTAGCGCAAGACAATGCCGTCAGGCCAACGTGGCATTTTGCGCTGCGTCTCTCCTTGTCGCAGAAACACGCGACCTGGATAGTCACCGCACACGGCGGACACGGGCCGGGATGACATGGTAACGGACAGGCATGTCTGCATCCCGAGCGTTGGCGGGAACAGGGTTGTGCGCACGAGTGCGGTGTTGCAATGCGTGGCGGCGCTGGATGACGCGTACGAAGACAAAAGCACCTGTCGAAACCCCGTCACAGTCAACGATCCGTATGCACCTGGACGAGAGATGAACATACATATAGGTATGTGGCACCGCCCGGCGCGTTGCTCGACATCCCGGACAGCGCCACTCCCCAGGGCGAGACTCGCCTCTGGCCCGCCATGCTTCCTGGAGTTCTTTGACGCTCTTTTCCGCCCAAGCGCGAATACATTTGAGATGGAACGTACTCCAACAACAGGTACCCTCCCCGTCCTTGTCCTCGTCCTCGCCCTCAGTGACAGGTACGCGCACCTCGGTGCTGCTGGGCGGAGAACACGACCACGTCGATTGTTCAGGTCGGATCGGATTGAAACAGATTGGACAATCGGGATAGGGAGGCGTACGCAAGGCATGTGTGAGCGTCGAAGTGAGGTCGTCTCCAGGCGGCTCCCGCGCTCGCTGTGACTTTTGCTTGCGCGTCTCTGTAGCGGGATCACGCTGCTGTGCAGGGGTGGAGGATGGCAGCGTCTCTACCCGCTCGGTGAGCGTTGCCTTGAATTTGGCCCGACGGGACGGACGCGGCGGGTGTGATGGAATACTACTGGTGGTGCCGATGGCAGCAGATGGGCCTGGCTCGTCGGTGGGACGATCGGATCGAGGCGGACGGCCATGGTGTTTTCTGCTAC
>JBBPLX010001201.1:0-10587 GCA_038090015.1 Leccinellum albellum | reverse complement strand
CGCCATGACGGCCCTGAACGTTATTCAAGAGGAAAGATTGGCTGCCAACGCCGATCGCCTGGGTCGTATCTTCCGCGAACGTATGAATGCCCTAAAGGCCAAGTCACCACTGGTCAAGGAGGTTCGCGGCAAGGGTCTATTGAACGCCGTCGTGATCGACGAGTCGGCGAGTCGCATGGGACATACTGCATGGCAGTTTTGTTTGTTGTTGAAGAGCCGGGGCGTACTTGCGAAGCCGACCCATGTCAACATGTGAGTGTCACCGCGTTTGCTCTCGACGGGTGTTGATGTTGCCGTTAGTATTCGTTTCGCACCTCCATTGGTGATTTCGGATGAGGAGATAGAGACGGCGATGAAGAAGATCGAGGAATGCTTGGATGACTTTGACAAGGTGGGTTGTCGTGTCGGGTGGACTTTTTGAAGTAACGGAGCTCAACGATTCTTTGTTTTCGAGCAGCTCGATGACATTCCGGGCGAAGTCGAGAGTGAGAAGGGCTATAAGGACACGCTCGACAACTGATTCGTGTTTGGGCATCTTTTTCATCTGTGAACTTGGACGCGCGATTCACGACTATATTTCCATGTAATTCTACTGCCCATTTCTTCCTCCCACAGGTCTCGCATAGCCTGTAAATTAATACGGAGATCGGTGTATCATCCAGGGATTATCACTGCTTGGACACATGATCATAATGGCACAAGCTTGGATTGGATGTAGGAGTGACTCGGTGCGCGAAAGTCATCCGAAAATAATACTCTCGATATCAAGGTGAGACGAGCCGGACAATGAGTGAATAAGTGCGTCGTAGTACTGCTGATTAGATTTCATGACACTAAAGGCTCACGGTTATAGATTTGTATGAGGACATCATCCTCTCGGTCTGCCACTGCCCACCCAGTTGCAGCGGTAAAAAAGTTCCAGATCGAGGCTCTCGATGAGCTCGACGCCGGCCTCGAAGTAGTAACCAAATACAAGCTCTGCCTTATTGCACTCGGAGAGCTCACCGCAAATCCCGCGTTCCTCCCCCGTGCGGGAGCAGCGAGGTTCGCGACCCAGCACACGTCCTGCTTCCGCGTGGGCCATTGGGTAGTATATCCTCACGCTGGCCTTCTCTGCCACCTCGTCTTGTATCGAGAGGAGTGCGTGGCCGTTGCGTGTACGCTGCTAGCAGAGGATCATATTACATGATCTTGGAATGGACCACGATCAGACGGTCGGGAGGAGAAAGCATGTTGGTGCACAGATGCATGAATTGCCGAAAGTCTCCCCTCACGGTAATGCTGTGAAAGGCCCTTGCCAAAAGCTTGTGGATTAAGCTCTATGAAGTCTTGACAGGTTACAATACATGGCACAACCACGTAACCAAGTGCTTCATCACTATCTATAATTGCTGAGCCCACAACTGTCTAGGCTTTTTCAGGATCACTAGATGGCTATTGGGGGGATTACGAGCTTGGCTTGCTGTAACGAGCGTTTCCCGTAAATATGGGTGTGTTGGTATCGACTCCATTACATTTGCGAAATTGTTGTATTTCGTGCCCAACAACCCTCCTGTCCATTTACATAACATACTGCGTCATGGGAAAGACCCAGTCTGAGGGGTCGACGTCGGAGTCCGGAAAATCCGATTCCACTGGCAACTCCTTGAACGTGTATGACAGCAATGGCATCGCCGAGTGTGCAGGGATTACGTCGCAGAAATCTTGATTATGGAGCTCATGTCGTTGACCCTGATCCTGATGGGAAACAACATCCGACCTCAGGAGAATATGCGGAGGTCGTATGGGGTAAGACACCCAGTGGGGAAGGTGCGTGGCCGCTGTGTGAGCGCATTACTATATGAATGATTTTGTCCCCCTTTTCTTTTTTATACATAGTCTTCCGCGTGCCTACCACGCACGACGTGTTGACAGCCCTGCTCCACCCAGCTTACCCTAAGAGTCACCTGGACGTGCTCAATCTATCCCTACTTGGATTCCAGCTCGTCTTGTTTTATATTTTGCCGCAGTCGGCTGCGCGTGCATTCTTCTTTTTTTATTTCGCGTTCTGGCGCGCTGCTTATAATGCCGGGCTGGGATGGGCCCTTACGAAGCAGAGCAAGAAGCGATGGATCGTGCGCGAGATTAGGAGGTTGGGATGGCTAGATCGAGAGCGTAGGCCCGTCGTGAGGGAGTGGGTTCGGGCGCAGCTCGCGGGGAAGATGGGAAAGGATTACTCCTTTGATGTGGGTGGCCAAGATTCGTATGGATGTGATGGGGGAGTGTGACCAGCATGTTGACATGTTATTTTCTAGGAGCTCCCGTTGGAGTATAACGCATGGTTGTTATTTAGACAGTTGGTTGACGTCATTCTCCTCAAGTAAGTTTTCGTTCGGTATTGAAGGCTCTGACGCTCTTATCATCATGACAGTGACTTCCTGGCGTATTGCATGTTTGCCTTTTCTTGCTTCCGAGTTCCTGAAGGACTCTCATTCACCGTTCACGTCGTTCGGTAAGTGATCATCCCGACATGGATCCTTTACATGAGTGACACGATGCGTTGATAGCTGGATTGGCGGTCTTGCGCTTATCGCTTTCAATCTCTGGGTCAAGTTAGAGGCGCACCGCGTTGTGAAAGATTACGGCTGGTACTGGGGCGACGTCTTCTTCCAGCGTGGTAACTTGGTCTTTGATGGTGTGTTTGAGCTCGCACCTCACCCGATGTACTCTGTTGGTAAGTCATTCCGTCATTCCGTTCCTATATACTTCAATGATGGATGTCTTATAGGATACGCGGGCTACTATGGTCTATCATTGATCGTTGGCAGCTATCCCGTCTTGTTCGCGAGTCTGTTCGCACATGCGTCTCAATTTGCTTTCTTGGTGTTCTTTGAGAATCCACGTGAGCCTTGCTACACTTGCTGGAGGGCGAACATTGATGTTGTGTTAGATATCGAGCGAATGTATGGTAAACGCCAACCGATCGCTGTGCGCAAACCCCTACCGTCGACTCGTCTCCGCGATCAGAAGGCTGGTGCACCCTCAGGGGCCTCTTACCGGGACAGCACGGAAGCCCTTACTGAAGGAGAGACCGTTTCTGAAACTGACTTCGAGACCAACTTCGAGGTCGAGACGCCGACGGGAAGGTCGAGCAACAGTCCTGTACCATCCATGAGCTATGAGTCTCTCATCACGATTGAGGAGCGACTGCGACAACCGCCGGCGTCGGAGCATGATCTGTATCACAAGTACTTTAGACGTGACATCGTCGGACTTCGTAACATCGATTTATTGCGGTACGGAGTTTGTCTTTTCAGTGAGGAGTTGGCTCAGTTGTATCAGATCTTCGGATGCGATGTTGTTGCTGCTGATATTCTACATATTGGTCGCTTCTTGTCTTCCCATCATGTCACATCGGGCGACCCTTGCATTGCATTTCGCCCATGCATCAACTTGGTGCATCTTCCACGGTTTTGGATTGGGTCTTCTTCTACGAGCTCAAAGTCGAACCAAGTTCCTTGTTCGCCACTTCCTCAAGAACTATCCCTATCCCGTCAATGACAATGGCGAAGGTGCGGTGCAGGAGGCGTTCACGAATTGGAAATCGTTGTTCAACATGAGCTCGTGCATGACTTACAGTACTTATTCTCATTGCTTCTTGCTCTTCTGTCCCACCGATACCATTTTTTTATAGTATCTCTTGTCGGTCTCGCCTGGAAGACCCATAAATTGCCCAAGACGTGGGCGGAGGGTGATGATCTTTTGTATCATACGTTGGGAGCGGTACGTTCGTGTCGTTCTACTCGTGTATTTTGATGCTTATTCTTGACAGCTGCTAATCGGCCTCCACATATGGGCTGCCATGGAGTCGTACGAAGTTCTCGGCGATTTCGGTAGTCAATTTCGCTCCACCAGAAAAACGCTTGCTAATTGATATGCCTAGGATGGTTCTACGGAGACTTTTTCGCACAAGGCTTTCCTACTCATTTGGAATACAGTGGAATATTCCGGTAAACTTTTCCAGACTCGTATTTCGAGATCTCTCTTGCTAACAAAGGCGTGCAAAGTTTCATCAATAATCCGGAACTCATGAGTGGTGCATCATTCCTTGGACTCGCGCTTATTAGCGGCAGCAAACTTGTAGGCGTCGTGGCAGTCTTAAGGTTCTTCGCACACTTGTGGTTCTTGCGCAATGTGGAAACGTTCGTCCCCCATTTTTCATTGCCTCTCGATAGTTAATATTTTACTTCGATCATGGCGATAGTCCTCACATGCGGAAACTATATGGAGATAGCTTGCGCAAGGAAGCAGGTTTCGTCAAGGTGATTAAGAACGTCGCGAGCAAGAATGTACGACTGTTGGAGTCCCATGCCGGGCGTCATGCACCGCGGATCAGGAGAGTCGCGAAAGAGATCAAAGGGACCTTTGACAAGGTGTTCGAAGAGAGTACCGATGTGGTGGAAGAGTTCTTGGCAAAGTGTAAGTCGGGTGTCTGCTTGGCTGTACCTGAACTGAACGTTCGAGTAGCGAAACCAAAGATATCAGAAGCCGTAGAAGAGACGAAGGTGCTTCTTCAGCAATCTCGCGAACACCTGGTCATAACGTGAGCTGCCCACAGTTGACAGCAGCTGCGGGTGCTGATCTTCTACTTGCTCAGACGTATTGCAAATGACTTGTCTTCTTATGATACTGCCAAGTACAAAGTCTCGATTTCTCCAAGTAGATCCGGTGATATGCGATTCCACCTCGGCGAGCCCATTCATGTCAAGTGGGAAGCTCCCGAGTACCACTCTCGGCGTGATTGGATCGGAATTTATAGGGTACGGCATTTCATTTCCTTCTGGATGCAATTGATCAGTAGGAATACGAAACAGGTTGGTGCGAACAAGTCAACATTGGTTACGAAGATATCATCATTTGGACGCTGGGTTCCTGCCCACACTGATGAAGAATGGGACGATAGTGTGTCACTCGATAATACCCTTGCAACCCCAAGGTGTCCGGAAGCAGAGATTGGGACCGTTGTCTTCCAGGGTTCGACGCTTCCATGGACGGTTGGGCGATATGAGGTGCGTTTCTTTTTAGGCCGCCGCATCCATATACACACAATTGACCTTCAAAAATCTAGATTCGTTATCATCTCGATGACAAGTACAACGTTCTTGGGATTGACGGTCCGCTGGAAATCTATGGTGAGCCCTGACCGTTTACAATCGATACTTTAGACACCTTTAACGCAATGAAAATCATCGAGTGAACAAGCCGAGGTCGCTCAATTTTACATCTATTAGAGAATGTCTGGCAGATATTATCCCCTTGTGCTTGGACAATGATTCGCGTCTAATCCCGCTGTCCTGCGGCGGTGGGGGGGATCAACCTGAGAGTGTAGATGTCCACGAGCCCTATAACGTCACTCTCTCCAGTGATGCACGAGATCCGGACGACTTTAGTTTCTGGTCGGAGCGCCAGGCAAAACGTATTTGCGTCGCTATCGAACAGGCGTTCAACGTGGAGTACGTTCCCGAGGTCGTTATGGCGGACGCCAACTTGACGACGCTGGCGAATCGGATTTTGGTGTCGAAGCAGCTATTGGTCTCGTGATCCTTTTGGGTTGTGTAGTCGGTGGACATCCAGGGGACTCGAATGCTCCGTATTTTATACGTATATATATGACACGATAGACTCGGTCGGGCGGACTATACGGTGGTGGCCACCTATTTATAGTTTATGTTTATGTAACTGTCACGTAACTTATCAGTAATGACACACCTTGTTTTTCTTTTGTAAGTCTTGGCGACGCCGTTGTTTTTCAGACGCTGGTCACAATTCCAACTCACAAGCAATCCACTACACGGCATGCATGCGCGAGGGAGCACAGTGGAGCCCGAGCCAAAGATGACACACCAAGAGATACGCAGTTACCACCCGTTTGACCTGGACGCGTTAGCGTTATACAGTAGCGGTCAGCGGGGACTGGGGCGAACCGAAAGTCTCTCCCGCTTCACCCTTTCTTTTTCTTTCTTTTGAATCACGACGACGGTGGCGGCGGTGGGTACGCAGATGGAATTGGACGCATCTCTAGTAAGTCCGAATGCTCTGAGGGGAGGCTCGAACGCCGCTGTATATGCTGCAAACTCGTGCTGGTGGTATATGCAGCTTTGCGGAGGGGAGACGGTTTGTTTTTCTTTCTTTCCCGGATGCAGTATTCGTATTCGACATGAACGGAAGAGGTCCAGGTAGTAGGTGTTCTCGAGGATCTAGTTTGAGTTTGTCAGTTGATTTGAAATCGTTTGCAGTTCCTCTTGGTGACCCTGGATGCAATTCAATAGGACGAGCTCGTGTTGCTCATCTTTTTGACGTTCAAAGGCAACGGCCCCGATTGCTACTTGCTTAGGCTGTTCGATCGAAATGGTCAATACGAGTACATCTGGGGGAAGAGTCCTCATGCATCATACATCATGATGGGCATGAATCTAGCACGGACGTCCATAGAATATTCGATGCGCACATTTACTTGTGCTCAACCTTGTCACTAATATAATGTACATGTATTCTTGAGTCCGGACGTCCTGACGTAAGGCCGCATTTTTTTTTGAACGGCCATGTTAACCACCAGGTATGCTGCTATGCGCATGGTTTGTGGACTCAACATTTTCCGTCCAGTAGTATCACTTCAACTAGGAGATCAAAGACATCCCTACAGGATCAAGTACCAAAGAGCGCAGTTTTAGATTGCAGATGCGTTCGAAGCCCTACTATTATTCAAGTCCATCCTATGCCGGAAGTGTGATCCGGTGATTGATGGGCTGAGGCGGCGCACGGGTTATCTTCCCATAGATGACTATCTATGATCTAGGCCCATCATCAAGCAATTTGAAAGTGGATCACACAGGAATGACATCTGTGAGGGTTCGTTCTTTTGATTTATTCATTGCAACCATTCATACTTATACGGTTATACCCACCATATATAATGCGACGGCATTCGGTGCACAGACTTTCTGATCTTCAATTGTGGTGGAACCTCAGGGAGGTGAGCTACAACGTTATATTTTGTGATGGTATTACGAGATGAGGGTTTTGGTCACCTGTCTATTTTATCGAGATAGGCACCCACTGCGCCGAGTCAGCCCTCAAGTTTGCTCCCACCACGCGCGGCTTTTTCTGTGCTTGTTGAACCCCACCTCTTCCCTATCGTTTCTCCCACATTATCCTCGACAACAATATCTGTTACATACCTTGCGTTGATCTCGCCCCATTCGCCGTAGCGCTCCACGGTATTCTGTCCTTGAGGCATCAACGACCCCAATAAAACATTCCGCCAAATATCCTACTTGATCTCATGGCTGATCGGATGCACCAATCCCACAATTTCCCCCAGAACTTCACACATAACTCCTACCAACAACCGCATATCCCACAACCGCCACCGCGGTCACAATACAACCCTCGAGCAAATCCGGCGCCATCTGAATTTGGTCATCCTGTGTGTCCTGCCTGGAGGGACACCCCAGTTCGGGACCCATTCAGTCACGAAAAGCGGGATGGTAATGTCGCTGGGTCCCACAACCACCAGGCAAGTTTCATTTTATCCACCCATTATCTCATTATCGCCTGGGAAATGTCGATTTTGACGTCGATGAGACACGGGCGTATCGCTCGTGTGCCCAATATACCTTTCCTTCCGACTATATCTTATCAGTTCAGACTACACTGGATGCGATGATTTTTCTGGCACATTTCCAGGTCTTCCTGATAACCGATTACGCTTATATATTGACACCTTGGTTTAGATGCAAGGGTCCGTGCGAGGTCCGGTTCGCTCTCAGCATGATCAAGGCCGGCCTGTTGTTCAACAAAATCAACAATATATCAGACCAAATGCGCAAGGAATAAACCACTTTGCTTCCTACGACGCCCAAGTTATTCAACCTGGGCCTCAGCCTGATTTCTTGGCACGTATTCCCAGCGAACACATGAATGCCCGGCAACAGACGAATCCTCGAGTGTTCAATACTAACACTATGAACCAGACTGTGATGCATGAAGCAGATATGAACAAGCGCGACGTTTCTCGTTATCCAAAAAGACCGAGTCAAGAAGAGACTGTTCATTTCAACCAGCCAGGTCATGGTGCCCAACATACGTCCGGGCCAAACCACTTTACCTCTACATCACTGCAGCCTTCTCGCGATCATTTCCCCCCGCCGGCTGCTCTGCCAGTCGGCGACATTGGCCGGAGTACGATACCAGGAAATCAACCAATGCGGGGTCCGAAGAGAATGACGTCGACAGAGTTCCAGGAGAAGAGTTACTTACACAATGGAACTTCGCAATCTGATGACTCAGGCTCAACCCATAGTATGGGATCCTACCCCCAGACTTATACGAGGTCCACTGCCAGTGATCCTCCTATGCAACAAAGAATTACCCATCGCCGTGCAGAAACCGATCAGAGGAAGGAGGCGTATTATGGGGGCCCGTCATCCTTCGACATGTCCGATACGTGGGTCCATCGCGTCGCCAGATATTTGATTATTGTTAACTGGCTCCTCCCAGCTTGCAGCAATTTGAGCGGCTAAGGATATCAGGCACACAGGTCGTTGGTTCATCCACTCAGACTTACCAAACTGCTACGGCTATGATCCCAACTGGAGGTATTGTGCGTGAAGGTGCGCAGAAACCTCACGGATACGATCTAGACAGAATGTGAGCCTGAAAGCCTATGCTCACTAGAAAGTCCACTCACCAGCTTATCTTGGTGACAGTTCCACTGGAATCTCGTATGACGTGGATCTGTGTAGGTATATCACCCGGCAAGGTGATTACGCAGTAGCAGGAGGTAGATATGCGGATGTTTTCACAGGTACACTGAGCATGCACCAGACAGCGACCAAGGTATTTATCGCGCGTTTCCTCCATGGCAGCACTGAAATTCTGTTAGGTAGCGATAAAAGCCATCAAGGTGTACCCCAACGATAATTACATCAAAAAGAAATTTCAGGTGCAGACAATACCATTCTGCATGTATTTTGACATCTGACACTAGGATATTCTAGCGATTGCTGCGTGAAATTGAAGTATGGAAGAAGCTCGACCATCATAGTGTTCTAAAGTTGTTGGGAACAACCTCTGGATTTGGCGCGTTTCCCGCAATGGTGTGCCCCTGGCTTGAGAATGGCACGCTGACGTTATATCTCGAACGCTTGGGTGCGGAACTGCAAATGCCGCAAATCCTTATGCTGGTAGGCATGGCTGTGATATGTGTGATCATTTGAATTCAAGATTTCGATTCCTTTCATGATATAGATTCATGAGGTTGCCTCTGGCTTGCAATATTGTGCGTGGCCTATGCTACCATATGCAACCTTGATATGAACCATTTCCCCTGCAGTGCATTCGCAGTCCGTTGTCCATGGTGACTTATCAGGTGTATGTACCATCATTTGGTATCGAAACATGCTCTCTGACGTACTGATACGTAGTCTAATGTACTCGTTGATGCGAAGGGCCAAGCTTGCATCGCCGACTTCGGCCTTTCAACCATATTGCATGAATCAGGGGTGTTGGCGTCCGTTGCCCCCTCAACCGGAAAACTGAGGGCAACTTTACGGTGGGCAGCCCCGGAGTTACTCAATCTTCAGGACGATGAGAACACGAAGAATTATACCAAGCCAAGCGACATATACTCGTTCGGGAGTATTATGTTACAGGTTTGTGCCGTTCCACATCGCCAGTATACGGCTTTTCGCACTTGTAGTAATGCATTCGATGCCAAACAGATTCTGAGCGGCAACGTTCCTTATCACTACTATTCCCGCGACGCGCAGGTCGTCGTTGCGATCAGTAGAGGGGAGACAACCAAGCGGCCGAATAATTCACGCGTGACGGAACGTCGATGGATGTTCATACAGCGATGTTGGTCTCCCTTCAACATGGTTTACCAACGGCCGTCTAGTGACGAGATCGTCGCATTCTCGAAAGATGATCTTGTTGGGAAAGAGATCCAGGTGGGAGCAACTGGAGCCGTGCACGGGTCGCGGTACCCCACCCTTTAAATTGCCAGTGGATGTCATGTTCACCATCTGGTGCTCCGACGCAGCATGGTCACTTGGAAGTTGGGACTGTAAGTAAGGACGAAAAAGTATGCAGGAATTCTTGATACAGTGGCTTTCTTGATCGGGATGGGCGTTGGTTGAGATTATTCTGTTGTCTGGAGTGTAAATAAACAAGTCTACATCATATGTAACAGCACTAGTACTTCCCAGTGGAACATGGGACAAAAGATCCTCTGCTGGACATTGCCGCAATGATTGATCACAGCGCACGTTGCGGGAAAAGAACACGGAGTCGGCACACGGTGAATTACATATTTCGAAACGCAACGGCAAGCACCGATAAATAGAAGAGTAGGAACGACCATCTTTTTACTTAAGGGTCTGCCTATGGGAAACTAACACCTGGGGCACAGCCAAATATACTGACCAAACAAACTTGGTGTTTATTGTTGAACAGATGTAACCTATGAAGTTCGGCATGTTTGCCGAGCATGCTTGTCAAATATTTAAGATAAAATAAGGGAATATGCAATAATAACATAGTAGGCAA
>JBBPLX010001200.1:0-10594 GCA_038090015.1 Leccinellum albellum | reverse complement strand
ATCAAGCTCGCTTAGCTCTCAATCTCTCAAGCTCGCTTCCTAGTAAGTCTTCTACTAGAGAAATACTTCCATTACTCGTTGTTGGTTACCCTTGGCCTTTGCACCTTAGAAGGTCACACTTCTAAAGAAGGCTGGAGTGCCAGTGACGGGGATCACAGAAGTGGGGAGGGACCCTAGTCAATGAAGGCTCGCCCTTATTGATCAAATAATAAGCATACCATATCCCAATAAGTAGAATTACTTACCACGGATGTAGTAACTTCAAGCTGGCTAGAACGTGGCTCGTGGAGAAGGGGGGTCACACCAGCCAATGACTCAGCGTCGGACTTATTAGTAGAATTAGTTAGCACGTAGTTGTGCCAGTGGCTGAAACATCAGACTTACGACCTGGATAGTAGTACCGTCTCCGAACCGTGTGCTGGTATACTGATGGGTATGGATACTTGAACTCATTGCCGGTTGTGCATGACTTGGGTGCAGCAGGGCAATATTTTGATGGATCGGATTCGGAAAATCGTAGTAAAATGAGGGACTCGGATGCTGAGGGGCTGAAGAGAAATACTCGGTTACTGTGGAGCCCGCCGAGTTCTGTGTGTTGAAGATTTGTGGATCGAACAGAGCGTCATTGATGAACCTAGTGTGATCCTCATCGAAAATAGGCCCGTGGACCTTGAAGAGAATCAGTACGGCAATTGACAAGAGACCAGCGCAGGTGATGCCTACCCCAGCACTAAATTGTGTACTATGAAAATATGGATCGGGCTGGATAGGACCATCACCGATCCTTGGATTCATTGCCAGTCGCGCGTTGCCAGTGCCAGTGGCTCCTACAAAGAGTCCCGAGCTCTGATGGGGCTGATTACCCTCGCCAATCCTCGGATTCATCACCAGTTGCATGCCAGTGCTGCCAGTACCAGTGGTTGCCGTGAAACGGTTCAAGTTCTGCCCATTAGAGATTTGCGGACCGAATGCAATGTCATCAACAAGTCTTGCATGATCATCATCGAAAATAGGCCTGCCATGGTTCTGAAAAATAGTCAGTACGGATTCGTTGACAAGGCACAGTAGAGGTGACACTTAGTGCTTACTGTCTGAGCACTGTTTGTTGCCGCCATTGGTGTCGTGGTTAAGGTCAAAATACAGCTCGACTCAGAAGCCAAAAACTGTGGCACTCATATTGTCATACTCAAAATGCGAGATTCAATTTGTTGAAAACATGGATACAGAATTGTCAAGACATACAAACATGGGGCACGGCATGATTATCACCACCGGCAATCTGCAACGGATGCCCGGGGCATCACTACGCCTTAGGGAATGGAGTGTGTTGGCTCACCGTGATCCTCATCTTCCGAGTCACCGAATTCCTCTGAATCCTCGCCATCACTGTCGAATGGGCCCTCACCATATTTTTGGAACGGATCATCATCTCCATCTTCCTTCAACCAACGTGCATGCCGTGAACTAATCACCTCTTGCATCAAATGCACGTGTGATTCCGAAGCTGTCAACGTGACAGCGTCCCGTGCACGGACGGCCTGATAATGCCGCGTGCGTGCTTCAAGCGCTGGGAGGTCATGTCCTTCGAGCACATGCTTAATGATGTGAAGATATTCTCCACTGACTGCCAGGTGTCCATTGTGCTGGTCACACATGGCGGAAAGAAGGGCAGCTCGCTGTTCTGTGGATTTGAGTTCGGCAGAAGCAAGCGCAAGTCGTTGCGAGATGCACTCATGATCGGCCTGCTTGGCATCGAGTAGTGTCGACAGCATTCTGGTGGGTATTCTAGAGAGGGCTGCAATAAATGCATCCCTGCTCTACTTCCCATGAGATGGTTGCATGATCTAAGCAAATATAACTTACATGTTGTACCTCTTCGAGAGTGAAATCAGTGCTAGATGTTATCCCAACTGAGCGTGCTACATAATCCAGCCCAAGGGGAATGGATGCACTTCTGGGGGTGTTGGGACGGAAGCCGTGCATCAGCAGGCTGGAAGGACGGGGTTCGGTACAAACGCCCCATTGGTTGCCAGATAATCTATAGGGAGAAGTGGTAGGACTGGGGGAAATGCGGTGGGAATGGGCATGAGTGTCTAACACAGACATCCCAGTGTCCAAGTATCTGATGTCTCCAGATGAAAACTTGCGGCTGAGCCGTGGATATTCAAGATTGTCCTTTGGACTGGGTAAGGAGGATGAATCCACAGATGGTGTGAGAGAGGGCGACAGATGGGGTGGCGTCGCACACAGGCTGCTTGATGACATTCTGAGCACAGCTCAAGTTGTGATAATCGGAGTAAGTATCTGAGTTTCAAAAGATCCCCTGAGGCCAGTCACGAAATAGAGCCTGCCTCGGTACAGCAAGGTTACAAGAACGACTTGAAGACGCTCCACGTGGACCATGGGGAGGGTGACTTGGCGGGCAGCCATACAAGAGGTCAGAGACAGGGAACGACGTGCAGTGGCCGTCGTGTGCTCTCAGCAAAATGAGAGTGCACGGCACTCACAGCATGCCATCCTTGGTGAGTGAGGGAGCCTGAGACAACAACAGGGTGGAACAGTGGTGAGCAAGCAGACATGCATGCGGACACGCAAGATGGCCATGGTGATGATATATGGTGAGAGGGGTGAGGATGGGGCAAGGGAGGCGGGTCTTGGCGATGGGACAAGGGTGAGGACGCGAGGAAGAAGTCGAAGGGAGTACTAGTGTGTGCCAGGGTGCGAGCGCGATGCGACACAGAGCACAGGCAAGAGAGGGACGAGAATGGGCCTAAGATGCGAGCGAGGGCGAGGAATGTGGGCAGAAGAGGAAGAACAATGGGTGGCGGTAGCACAGGTGAGGGCAGGCCAGGATCTGTAAAACTGAACTATAACGTCACTACGCGCACTACATCGATGTTCCTCCAATCAGAGCGAGAGGGTCTTTACATACTTTTTTTTCTTGAATCATTCCAAATGGAGGTTGATACTAGCCACTGGCTCGGCTCTTCAAGTTCGGGCAGTATGCCATAGGTCGGCAAGGGTTGGCGGACAGGTGGTAGTAGGCGACAAGGGCATGGGTACATGTCACATGCGCTCCTGGGGCAAGAGATCATGGTGGCAAACAGCGAGGACAAGGGCGAGGAAGGGGTAGAACACACGATGAGGGCAGGTCATGCATGTGCGTCACCCTCCCCATACTACTTGAAGTGTCCTATTCATCTGGCGCAACTGTCACAGTGCCTGCCCGGGCCAGTGATCGTTTGCCGCATTTCCTGCCTCTGCTGCCCTCGCCTCCCTTGCTGCGTCCAGCACAGCATGCAGCGATGGCCATGCCTCGTTTCACACTGTCACGAGTGGAACAGTTTGATCACCCGTGTCTGAGCAGTTTAGTTGTATATACATTATGGACTACACTTGAATAGCCTAGCGCAAGTTCACATCCACACTTATCTTCACCTACAAACCTTCAGTTCCAGACTCCTCATCGCTAGACTCGCTGGGATCCATCTCGGTCTTGATCTCCCACTCTATATCCGAGTGGAACCCATCAGCAGGCGTCATGGTGTGTGGCCTGATCAGATTATTGTTGTCGTCTGATGGCATAGCTGTGGTATGGGGGCGATCAGTGTGGTGTTGGTCACTATCAGGCAAGGTCTGTACAAACCATCGTCATTGTCACGGCTTCTAACAACCCATTCAACACATTCCCAGAAATTATCATTCAGCATGTGTTGACGGAATAGCGCTTCATCCAGAACAAGTACGCGTTTGTCCACAAGGTCGTGACCCATAAGGAAATTTGCGGCAACATGGTAGGAAATAAAAGATCTCTTCCACAGGACCAAGACAGCAAGATTCTCGCGGTTGAGAATGTTCCGCAAGAGGGTTGGAAGTGTACGAACAGTTGACAGGTAAAGCGAGAGATGGGTGACCTGCTTAAGCATATCTAGACCGATTGAGTTTGCTACAGGGTTCCAAGAGGCCCAGGCATTACACAAGTGAAGGTGGGTGACACGGTGGAAAAGGGGGACATTTGGTAAGTAAATTACACTGGAGTTAAAGATTGACGAGAGGTCCACATAGAGAACACTCAGACAAGTGAGTTTGTTGAGTGGGTGTAGGATGGGGTTTGTGCCAAGGAGGTGGCAAGGAAAACGCATGTTGAGATACTTGATCCCAGCGCACAAGGTAAGGATCGAAGCTGCCGTGTCCAGGTGGATGGAGTTATTGAGGCAAAGTGCCTTGACTACAGACAGCGCAAACTTGGGGCGATGCCCGATGGACACCAAGAACTTTCTTGCCCGGAAGTCTGTAGCCAGACACACTACCCGGTAGAGGATTGGATCCAACCTGTATCGGTTATAGGTATGTATCTCAGCTCCTACATGGTGTCTTGACTAGTACGCACCACAGTTTGACCTGACTGGCCACCAACAGACAAGTATATGCTGTTTTGCGAGGAACAAGCAAGAATATCTCGCGTTGAAGTTCAGTAGGGAGCTTTCGGGGAGGCATGACGGGCTTGCTGAGTACTCTTCCAGCTCTTCACTTGATCTAACGACTCATATTTTTTGCTGGTATGCCTTTTAGTTAGCAGCAATTGCCATGGCCTTTAATAGTGCCGGCCCATCGTAGCATAACTCCCTTTGTGCTAGACTGTGATGAACCATGCAGTGTGTGTATATCTATATATATGGACGTGGCCACCTAGACTCAGACCATGATCTCTGGGATCTGAACCCCACGGTGTCATCGGTAGCTATAGGCTCTCAGAATGATACTTGGTCAAATGACGCCACACTGTGGCCATGGCATGACTAAAAAGGAACACTACCAAGGTTATGTATGTGGCAATTCCGAGCCCTCAATACCGATATCATAGCGGCGTGCCTGCACCAAGTCCGAGCTGACCCGCCGAGAAAAGAAATGAATCTTGAACTTTGGGCCTGACTGGCTCAGTATGTATGTGCCAAGTTTCCTCTTCCCTGAGCCTATCTACATTTCATTGTTAACTCAGTCGTCTGTGACACCCCCACCCCCGGTCCCCTCGATCCCAAGTAACAACGACAACAAGATGATGACGACGACCCATCCCGCTACCATCGTCGTCCCTGTCCCGTCCAACAAGACCACAATGATGGACACAACGACAATGCAACAGTGCGCCAGCATGCCCCATACCCCCACCATCCTCCGCCCCCATCACTGACCCTGTTCTTCCCCCATTCCCTCGCCCAAGCGTGCAGAAGCGACATACAGCGCACATAATTGTGCACATCATGCAGTCATTCCTGCACGCTGCCCTCGTTTCCGTTTCTGCTGCCATTGCCATCATCTTGCCCATCCCCCCTCCCCGTTCCCCAGTCCCATCTCAGTTCTCCTCTCTGCCCTCTCACCCAGCGTGCGGAAGCGACCACACAACATGCACGATTGTGCACGTTATGCAGTCGCTCCTGCACCCTGTGCTCGTTGCTGTTGAGATTTCCGTCATCTCGATCATCACCGCCTGTCTTTTCGTGACTGCTCTCCCCCTCTGTCCCACTTGTCAGCTTCCTCACTCAACCCAAGCTTGTCATCAGGTACGGCTAGCCCATCCTTCTCAGTGATGAAGTTATTAATGACATATCCAATTTCCAGCGGAACGACCTGGTATTCCTGTTCCCCACCTACTGCGTGACTCATGATCGGTTGTTGGTTTGTTCTTGCATGCAACGTGGCAGAATCGGGCGGATGAAAGTTCATGAAACAGTGCTTCCCGGCCTGGTGCGACAGAGAGCCGCATCTGCCATGACGGTGAAGCCACAGGACGCGGGTGGGGAGACCAAACTAAATACAGCAGAGATAGTACCTAATGAGGACCGGCAGTCTTGCACATAACCACGCCAAACTACCTCTGTGACCCCCACTATATTTCACCTTCAAAAGAACAATCCTATACGAGTATGAGTTTAACCTGACGTTAGTGGCACTTAGTATCTGGTACTACAAGGATACCCACCTTCAAGCGCCCATCACACTCAATACAGGGTTGCATACTCTCTTGGTGCTGTAATACTGCTTGCAGCCTAGCATGCTCCAAGGCCAGCAAGGCCTCTTCGCAGAAAGTAAGGACCCAAGTTGGGGGGATATCAAAGACGATGCAGAGCGTTTCTGGCAGGAGAAAGTCAAGCCAGTCAATGGTGATGGCATCCAGAGGACGTGCACTCCCACATAGCCATGCAAGTGGTTGTGTGAATTTCTCATGCCAACCGAAGTTAGGCTGGAGAGCATCTAGTCTCGTGAGCAGCTGTGCGAACATAGGATATGGGATGCATCGATGACGATAAGACGGTTCGTTGACGATGTAGAGCGGAAAGTACTCTGAGTCCATCTCCGAGTCGGACCGGATGGCAGGGCAAAGTTGGACCTATCTGATCTTTGAGACAGACTACTAAATAGTACTCAGACAAATTGATTTTATTCTGTACTGCTTTCAAGTTCAGGAGTAGTGGACCGCTATAGGTACTACGGTAGTACAAGCGGGTACCTGGCATTCGTTATGCGATCAAAATTTCAAAATAGGCTAGCCACCCATCAAACCCGCAAAACTACTTGCCGACTCGGGACTTGGATGCCATTGAGCACTGGACTCGTTACTGAGCCCTTCCGGATCCAACCGTGGCCGAGAAATTTGGGCAGACAGGAATACTTACCTCACTTAGCATCCTGAATTCTAGTATCAAGACTAGCCCCACTTACAGTCAACGTTACCCTTGATATGAGTCATGCTAGTCTCTTTCGTTTATTCCTTCTGTGACCACAGATCTGGCCTGGACAGATTGGTCAAACGATGCCACAGTGCGCCATGGCTGTCGTGGTGCCAAGTCTCCCTCGAGGCTGTGGTATCATGTAATAAGTCCATCTATTTCTTGCTAGTCATACCATACTTCAAATCTGCAAAACCACCGCTGTACACACTCCTGTAGTCTTGTCCAATCACAGCTCTTGAATCGGTGCCATAAAAAGGAATTAAGGGTCCTGAAGGATGTTCCCGTGCATGTCAGTAAGCTTGACTCCATCCCATGACCAGTTTTTTTGCTGATAAGTTGTAGCTCGAACGGAAGGATCTTTTTTTTGTGTTGCTTTTTGTTTTACATGATTTCCATACTGTCACCTTTCCAGAAAGTATGATACATAAGCCTATTTCGAAGGTGAGATTCTGCCTCCGAGTTAGTGTGAATCGTCAGCTTATATTAAGTTGGTACTTCCTTGCGACAAAGCCTCGCCTAGCTTCCCAATGTCGTCTGGAAGGTACCCGTTAGATATTGCACCTGCATATCCCAGTACAGTGTCGCACCCATTGCCAGCTGTTCCCCTACCCCCATCACAGTCCAATGCACAGGAAGTGCAGGTCCTCAAGAGACGTATTAATGCCCTCAAACTAGAGAACGCAAAATTGTTCAGCAAGATTCAGAAAAAACCATAAGTGGGGTTCTTCTACTCACAGCCTGGCATGTCATATCGAACGTTCTCAGGATCCAAACTTTGACGAAGGATGGGCGGGCTGTGCGCCGCCTCGTGGCCCTTGTTGAACCTATAGCAGACATGATTGCCGAGCATGATTGCCGTCAGCGTTGCTTGGATGAGGGGGCCACCGAGCAGACGATACAGGCCGAGTCATCTCCTGGATAAGTCTTTTGGATATTCCTCGAACTTATTACATATACTCGAAATTCTGAACAGACAGGAGCGCACAAATAGTAACTTCAAGGCCCTTGTACGGTGGTGCCCCATCATTGCGAAGTTAGTGGAGATGGAGGAATTTGACATATTCGCATGCCGAGAGGTGAGTTCGCAGAAGTGAAGTATCATATGGCTCGATCATTGATTAACGACTCCAAACACAGGCGCAGGGTGGTGCAGATGGTGCTAGGGGGGATGATGCAGCGACATTGAAGACGGAAGTTATTCATTGGCTCACAGCACTAACGGGCCATGACCATATTGACCCATTGCTGTCTCCAGACCGTAAAGAAGGACGAGGCTTCAACCACTGTTTAACTGGAGGCCTGCTCTGTCCTGTCGACTACAACTGGGAAGATTCCAGGTCAGTTGGATGTGTCAAAAGCTTTCCAATTTGCTTACCAGCCATCATGATCATGACAGCGTCTGCACTGCTATACGAGAGTACCATCCCGACTTTCGTGTCACAGCATTTAGCTGGCCGAAATTTCTCTATAAGGACCACAAGATTGATTCAAATGATTTTTCCAAAGGGTTATTCCAAGGTGATCTTCTCGTCAAGGTATGTTCCCATTGCGTATCGATGTTATGGCATCGTCTCTCATAACATATGAGCTACAGGCATTCAAATGCGTATTCACTTCACCAATGTCAGCCCGTCGCCATGAAGGAGGGGAATCTGCCATTCATTGCCAAGGCCCGAGCTCCTGTTCTCGCAATCATGTCGCAGCACTACTCAGGATGAAAACTGTGGAGCCACGAGCAATTGCATACATCGCTGCTCAGGTAGGCTCACCATTCCAAGATCTGCATTTTGCTTTACCTCACATATTGATAGGTTCGCTTCGCGTTGTCCAGTGGCCCCTCATGGGCCATCGTGGATGAAGATTTCGACTACGAAATGTTCTACCTCAATATTGTTGATTATTTTGAGGCCGCAAGCTCACCTGAGAAAGAAACCGAAGTCAAGAGCCTCCTTCTCTGGTGGAACCGGTACGGAGCGCTAAGATGATCATTTGGTATTCTTGACTGTCCAACAGAGTTGTTTTTGGTCGTCGCAACGTCACTGATTATCGTCCTGTGAGAGCAGAGGCACTTTCCGTGGCCTGCTCGCACAAGTAGTCACCACCAGGTGCCAGTTACTCTACAATATTGTGTACCACTACCTTCTGTATGTAAATAAAAGACTCAGAGAACGTAGTCGTTGAACGGGATCCATTTACATAAAGAGTGAATCGTGATCTGCAAAAATAGTATGGGCGTGCATGTTGCCATGGTGTTTACCACCGGCAGATCAATTTCGGGTGAGGGAAATGTCTACCATGTTGGCACACCTATTGGACTGATGGTTGTTACTTGACAAGATATCAACAAATCCCATCTGTTGCAATGCAGCGTGGCTATTAAGACTTGTTATGAGATCAGGTCAACACGCCAAAATATGACATAGAGGGGGCATATGCAAATGTTCGACTATGGATTTCCAAGTAAGACCACATAGATAAAACACAAGAAGGGTAACAATGAAATCGCGTTATTCTCATTCTCAGCGGAGGGATACGCTATGGATATCGGACATATAAATAGCAGCTATTTGCAACTTGCAGATAACTTTGATGGTCGAGCGCAGCATGCGTCTTGATCTAATTCCGAATGTCCGGACAAGACCATGTAGATTAAACATGCGAAGAGCGTCAGTCAAATCACTGCATTTGCATTGGCAGTGAAGCGACAGGAAGTTATAGACATCTAGCCTATGGTGTGGCCGTCCACAGCTTGCGAGTCATTTTTATGACTGGGTAGCATAGGTTATAATATAAGGAAGAATTCCTAAGTGAGACCATGTAGATGAGATGGTGAATGCAGCAACCTTCAAATCACTGTATACTCGTCATCAGCCAAGTGATAGCTTATCGACACTCAATGTATAACACAGCCGCTTGCAGCTTGCAAATAAATTTTGTGATCGAGCGGCATATATTGTGATCACAACATTTTCTGATGTACTGAATCATATTGCAAATGAAGCTGAAGTATTATCAAGAGCGGGCGAACATTCCACAATCGGCGATGGGGAGGATCAACATAATCCTATGTAAGGCATCATAATATGCCTGCCAGATTGTAAACAATTGTGCGCTTTATACTGACGTGGCCACCCACAGGTTGCAAAGAATTTTCATGATCGAGCAGCGTGGATTGTAATCTCAACATTTTCTGATGAATCGAATCTTGTTGCAACAGAAACTGTAGCATTATCAAGGTTGGGCGAATATTTCATAATTGGCGATGTGGAGAACCAACATAATCGTATATAAGGCACTACAGTATGCCTGCCATATTGCGAGCAATTGTCTGCTTTATGTAGGTTATAATCTAATTATATATGTTTGTAGCCCGCTTGTTGTTTCCGTGATGTGCGATTATGAAGGGTTCGGGAGAGCTGAAACGGTGGATGTCCGAACCATCCGATTAGGCTATGATTCTGTCTGTTTATATTCTGCGGTACGTATAGCAAAGCCCTCCGGGCAGTCCCTGGACCCAATTTAGTAACTCCGATAAGCTAACACTTAGTAAATTTACAAGCTAATTGTACATTTTTGTGCCACCACCGCCCGTCAGCTTCATACAGGTTTCATTTCGTCACGTCAATCCAATCAACATCTGTTAACTGTCGAAGAAGAGTCATTGCGTTACGGTGCATGGTTGGTGCATGGAAGAAAATCAAGACTTTCGGATGATCGTGAACAATGTAGTCTGTCATTGAGACAGTAAGGGATTGAAAGGGTGTCGGAGAAGAGTGCGCTCACAAATAATGTCCGTTAAGGGAAGCATTGATCCGTCAGGTCGATCGACAATGATTGCGTCCTGGGGCAGATAAAAGTAGTTG
>JBBPLX010001199.1:0-10619 GCA_038090015.1 Leccinellum albellum | reverse complement strand
CCTTGGAGGATATTGGCCAGGAGGTGATACCATCTAGCTTCACTAGATCCATGGCGAGTGTTCCAGGTTTGATGATCATTCTGGGGTACTCTACTTCAGGTGTGGCGAAATTACACTTTTCAAGATGAAGGTGGAGGTCAAGTTCCTGCATTCATTGGAGGACTTGCCTAGGGTGTTCTGTATGGGTAGCATCATCTGGGGAGAAGATGAGGAGGTTGTTCATGTAGATGACAAGCTATCCTGCAGCAATTATGTCTTGGAAGGAATCATTCATGAAGTGTTGGAAGGTGGAAGGAAAGTTGTTCATTTCAAAGAACATGACTATGGGTTCAAAGAGTTCTTTGTGGGTAATGAAGGCACCTTTCCACTGGTCTCCCTCCTTGATGCATACATTGTTGTATTCCCATTGGACATCAAACTTGGTGAACCCTTTAGCTCTTTTAAGCTTGTCAACAAAGTTGGAGATGAGGAGAAGTGGGTAGGCATCTCTGATGGTGTGGGAGTTTAAATATCTATAGTATTGACAAGGATGAAGCATTCCATCCTTTTTCTTGACAAAGAAGAAGGAGGAGGCCTAAGGGGATTTTAATGGTCAGATCTTTCCGCTCTCCTTCAGTATAAGAGTAGGGGTGTTTAGGAGGAATGGTGGTAGCAGTTCACAATAATGGTAACCAAGAGGGAAGCTAGAGCTTTTGTTACAACTAGCCCAGGTAGGGTCGGTTGAAGACTTGAAGATGAAGGCTGGGGCTAAGGTAAGAGTTACTACCCCAACTATGGGCTGTAGGATAACTAAGGACAAAGGGTACTGAGAGCTTAGGAGAGGTACATGCCTAGAGGTTGGGTTTGGGCTAAGAGCAGTGATGATTTCAGTAGCTCTAGCTTAGGGTTACTATAAGTACATGAACAAGTATATATACTAAGGGGAGGGGGGCATGAATAATCAATGGAAGACAATGGAATCATTTGAAATAGATGAATCATCTGTAGTATAAATGAGTCATGAAGCTGCAGATAAGTAATGATACAGAAGAGAATAGGATCAGAGATAAGAAAGGGACAAGATGGAGCAGGAAATCTAGGATGGTGAATCATGTTGAATATGTCACACTTGATGAGTCACAATAAGTGAGTCACAGCGAAAGAGAAGAGTGGTGGTATAAACGGTGAACAAGATATAGGCAAAAGGCATAGTCCAAGGCAAGAGAGAAGAGAAGGAAGGGGAAAAAAGGGGTCAATTGTAACACTGCTCATGGGTGGCAATAGCCAAACCTGTGGTAATAGTTTGCTTCCAATGTAGTTGCTGTAAGCAAGCAGCCACTTCTCCTTTAGACCATCCAGGGAGTCCTGAGAGCTCTCTGAGACCTTTGAAGTTATAGCACAAAATGTTAGTAATATCAGAGTTAAGCTCTGAATCAATCCGATGATCTGGATTTATGGAAAAAGTATGTAAGAAAGAAAGATACCAGTCTATGATAGAAGGGTCAGAATGAAGAGTTTTATGAATAATTTCCTGGAGATTATTCCAACAAAACTTCTGTCTCCTTGCTAAATCAAACTCCCTGTTCCACTCCTGTATCAACAGCACATAGTCCATCACCCTTGGAAACATCCAGATTGGTGTTATGATGGATGTAACATTCATCTGATTTAAGTGAGCCAAAAGGATAGTTGGCATTGGAGAAGACCTTGAATCTGCCAAGATGAATGATGGACTCAGAAAGGATGGAGCTGTCATAGGAGGAAGTTGGGAAAGCATATCCTGTGGACTTTACCAGGCTGAAAACTGTCTCTCTGAGGTAGAAATGGATGTCTCTGGAAAGCATGAATGAGGAGGGAACTTGCCAGAGGGCCTCTTCAATAGAGGCAATCTCAGGAGGAAAAAAGGAAACTGGAACTGCTAGATGATGACTCTCTAATCTCCCAGTGGCTAAGATCCTATGTGATCAAGAGACCTTGATCTGGGGGCTAGCAATGTGATGTTGGACTTCAGTCAAGGCAGATCATACCAAAGCATACTCCATTAACTTTATATCCCCTTTGAACCAAATTGTAGAGAAGGGGCCCTGAAAGACCATTGATAGGTTGAATGAGTGCATTGGCACCTCCTTGGGAATGGGGAGAGTGAGATGGAGGTTCAACTGCATTTTGAAAGTAGAGATTGGGATTGGATTTAGTGTTTTAAAGTCTGATCCAGTCTGGTTTTTTTTCCAATTTTCTCCACAACCAGACTGCAACCAGAACAGCTATGCATCGGTCTGAGACTGGTTTAAACCAGTTCCGACACAAACTGGTCTGTGACCGGTCACCAGATGTCTGGATGGCTTTTCTGCTGTGGAGTCGGAGATGGAGGACATTCCCAACTTCCATATCAGCCATGGATCGTCCAATTTCATCTACAGATGGCCAAGTTACAACCATTTCCAGCTTGCTCATCAATACAACCTCAATATTTTCATACAAATTCAGAATAAATTCCTAAAATCCCAGAAATATTTGGGAATGTGCGGCCACTATGTGTAATATAGGCCCTCTACAACTGGTCCTGCTCCAGACTGGTTGTGACTGGTTCCGGACCAGTTTTCGGATTTTCAAGATTTCTGGCAACTGGACTAAGACTGGAATGCAACCGGAGGCAACTGCAACTGAAGTCTGATTGCAACCAATGCCAGTCTAGTCCAGTCCCAGTCTTTTTTTCCAGTCCTGGACTGGACTTTAAAACACCAATTGGGTTTGGGTGAATAGGCTGATAGTGTCACTGAAGGAATAGGAGATCCCAGGATAGGTGAAGGAATGTGAAGAGAGGAGGGATGGCTATTTGAGGCTCTGGCATTGCTAAGGGCACGTGCCACTAATATGATATTGGACAAGATTTGATAGTAACTCCAATCACTGCGGAAATGGAAAAATATGATAAGGGTAAATGGAGCACATTAGTCAGGATATTCCTACCTTAGAATAAGAATAGCTAGAATCCGAGCCTAATCAGATCCCCTGGATGTCCAGTGTTTTCCTCCTTCAAAATCACACCTTGGCTTAGTCAGATGTCCCAAAACTGATGCAAACCCAAAGCTGGGTGAGCTATAATCTCTTGCTATCTACACCTTCATTTATCTCCTTATTCTTTCATTCTTCTGAGCAGATTCCCCTTTTAATCACACCTTGAAACCTGTTCTCCAACACCATGAGCTTTCATAACTTTTTTTCCCTACTAAGTCCCTAACCAAGTCCCACCATGAGTGACACTGGCGAGAGCAGACTCAGCACAGCTGCCATGGAAATTCCTGAAGTCCATATGCTCACTCTTCATATACCTTCAGAGGTTGACAATATGTTGGTCAACCTAAAGGAAAGCATTCAGGTAAGTGTCAAAATATGTAGGCTCTATCATGATATAACCCTCTGCAGAAACTAAATATCACAATTCTTTTGCCAATTCTTCCATGCAAACACTCTGTTGCCATCCAAGCAATAAGTGACATAGAATCAGAAAGTGAGCCAGATGGTGTAGCTGTCCCTTTAATATATTTTCTTCTTCTTGTTTCTCTGCTCAGCTAACTCTTTTCAAGTGCTTTACCAACAATGCATCAAGGGACAGGGTCATGATGTGGGCCATAGCCTTGCCACCCAAAAAATGTCAGTGGCATTTCTAGTATCCTGATAGTACTTATATACCCTCAATGAATTGTTTGTCTTGTACCATTGCTACTTGATATCAATTGGTGCATTATGCGATGCATGTTTGATCTAACTCATTCATCTTCACCATCATCACCACACATGGCTAGTCTGTATACTGCAACTGCAAGTCCCATAAATGTGGTGGAAAGCTTGTTAACTACAGCACCTGGCACATCCATGACAAGAAAGATTTAAGACTTAAAACAACAACATCCCAGGCTCAGATACAACATGGGCAACACATCATTCTGATGGCCAAAACTCTTTCAGGTCCCATTCCACATAGTTTTCCTAGTGTTCTACCCCCTCCTCTGATGCTATTCCCAGATGTCGAGTTCCCAGATCCATCAAGGACATTAGACTGTGCTGTCAAATCAAGCAAGAGATGCTTGATCACAGAATACTCACTGATGAAGACCTTGACCCCAAAATAGATCTGCCCAACCTTGGACCAAATTTCCACAGTTTGGAATCCCTTCTTGCTACGGTCAACCATTTCAATGCATTCAACCAGGTAGTCTTGATAAACACTTGGCCACTTAGTACTTCATATAAGGCACATAACCTATCAAAGGATCCGGAGGCTCATGCAATCCAACGTCAGCTTGATAAGCTGCTCGAAAACTCTGGCCCAAAATGAAGATGGTAGTATTACCTCACTGGGATCTTGACACTCATGTACTTGATGATCCTATACTTTCAGTCAATTTGGAAGACTTTGATCTCAATGAACCTGACACTGGCTTTCTTCCTCAAGACTCTGAAGATGATCCAGATTCCTTTTTGATCAAAAAGCACCTGAATAACAATGATCGAGGCCTGCCCAACACCTCTCCCCTTCATCTTACCATCTATGCACTCATTTCTTGGCTTCATCTGCAGTTCCATCTCCTCCAAGCAGCCTCTAATGCACTCTTTTCAGTGCTCTGCTGCCTAATAGCCATGATTCTCCCCTCCACAACACTTCCTTTTGACTCTCTTCAATCCAATAACCGTGTTCTCTCAGTTGACAAACTGGTGGTCACTCTGCTTCCGGTTTGTCCCACTTGTCTTGAAGTCTATCCTCTGGTGGACTCTCTCCACTGTCAAGATATATGTACAAACAGCAACATTGCCTTGTTCAAGTCCAACTGCATGGCTCATGGAAATGTCCGTGCTATGAAAACCCCTTAGACTACTCAAGTACCCATATCTTCCATTCTTGTCTCAGATTTGATCAATCCTCAAGATCATAGGGATTGAAGCTCTGCTTGACAAGTGGTGAGAAAAGCCTTGACAAAATGGAGTCTACACTGACATTTTTGATGGTAATGTATGCCACAATTATCTCAAAGGCCCGAATGGTAAGCTGTTTTTCTCAAACCTTCCACATGAACAACATGGGCTGAGTGGTGAGCTTTGGATTGGAGTAAACCTTGGAGTCAACTGGTAAGCCATTTCCTTTGTATCTGTGTTGTATTTTACTCATGCTCCATCATCTAGGTTCTTATATACCTGAAGCAACATTGCTCCCTCCCATTTCAGTTGCCTAACATCATTTTCAATATGTAATTTACCTGCAGAATATTGGTGAGTTCACTTTATCTCCCTTTTGCTCCTTCCTTATAATAATCAGGCATCATACATCAAACCTCATGTGCACGAGTGTTCTCCTGGAGCCAAAGAAACAAAATCCAGACCAAATCCAACAATTCCTTTGGCCCATTGTATCTGACCTACTTCGGTTATGGAGATATGGTTTGATGGTCCCAACTGAATCTTTACCACAAGGTGTGTCCTTACTATTTTACCCCTCCATGTTTACTTCAGTCATTCTCTAGATTGTCTTGTCTGCATCATCCTTGTTGCAGTTGCCTGTGACAAATCCACAGCACATATGTAAGATGGGAGGCTTCGCTTCTCACTCCCATACATATTTCTATATACTTTACTGGATTTCAGTGAGTGATAAGGACAAACCAGAGGCATTTGATCCTGGCAGTGGGTCTATTTTCAAAGTTGTCTTTTGAGCTAAACTATTACAACAGAATTTGATCCAAGAACAAATGAAGAACATCAAGCATTAGGAGAGCAGTACTGCAAGATCCTATTGCCAACTGCTCAAAAAAACTTTGTCAAGGAACATGCAACACAGTATACTCAACTCACTCACCTTCCCTATTTTGATCTTATGCACCAAATCGTGGTTGATCCAATGCACAATCTCTTCAGTAAGTTTTCTTTCTTTCTTCCTATGTTTTTGCTCCTAGCTATGTATAGGAATTGTCAAAACACACATTTATCATATTTGGGTTCAGAACAAGATCTTACAGCCAAATCATGAACTTACAAAACTCCATGAACTACTTGCAGATATAAGTGAAATGACTTTCTGAACCTTGAACATTAATGTTTTCTTGTAGTTTATGATTCCCATTTCATGCAGCAAACTGCCAACTGATATAGAAACACCAGCTGGTGGATCTGTCATTGCTGACCAGTGGCTCTTGTTGGCAATGGTCTATGGACCTATCATAGTAAGTTCTCTTTTTATATTACTATCCAAATCAATTGGCCAAATTGTCTCCTAGATCCCTCAGCTATGGAGTGTGTGCCTTCCATATAATCTTAGTGATGAGATTCTGTGTCAGTGCAGCGTTATGATTCTGTGTCTGGAAACTAAGAAAGAATCACATGCACTATGCAAAGCTCAAGACAAAAAGTTCCTACAGGAGGCAAAGAAGGCAGGAACAGAAGCACACAAAGCCGAGAAGGCCAGGATAGCACAAGAGAAGATTGTGCTTGCCGAGGCAAGAAGCAGGAAAAGCTTGAAGCAGCTGCTGCTTAACAGGCTAAGAAGCTGCATCAGGCTAGTGCTAAAAAGGTTTGTACTCTTTCACATGATCCACTACTAGGGACTACTCGTTTTTGTATGCTGCAAAGAAGTGCAAGGCACCCGGAGATGATATTCTGGTTGCCAGTACTAGTGAAGCACCCATTTAGGAATCAACTCCTGACAAAGAAGACACCAAGTTTGCACTCCATCCTGATAACCCAGCAAATTTGCTGAAGCTCTGCATTACACTGCATCTTCTTATACAATACCAGCTTATGGATGCACATATTGGTGAAGCCAAGAATCTTATATGAGTATATAATAAGAAGCTCATCCAGGCAAGTATCTGCCTTCCATCTATGGACCATATTGATTTGTCACAGCTTTATGGGTCATCTGTACTCAGGTCAAATCATCATTATGCAATCCACATTGGACTGTGTGCACACAACTTTGGTCCACTTCACAACTTCTGGACATTCCTTTACAAGCAACTCAACAAAGTACTCAAGAGTTTCAAAACAAATAACCATGGTAATGATGATATAGAAACTATCTTTTTTACAGAGTTTCAGTGCACTTGTGAGAGTGGATGACTCGTAAGCTTATCCTCAATTGAATTGTAAACTTCAATGATTCCATATGAGCAATGCCACCCCTCAGCATCCCTGCCATATCAAGCATCCGGTATCATGCTTAAGGCATCCAATGAGGAGCAAGGGACCATGGCTAACCTGGTGGCGCTATCTCAGGATCTTGACAGTGCTTCTGATGATGGTAACATCTTTCTTTGGTTGGGCTGAAAATGCTAATAAGATCTGATGTTATTAGCTGAACAAAGCTATCACCTCAGTCCAAGGTTTCAGCTAAAACCAATGTCATTGGAGATATATCATCTTGTTGGAGAAACCCTTTGTTTTCATTTTCCCCTCACCCCAGTTTACTGCTGCCATGACATTCCCATTAGTCCCAATAGTGTTCCACTATGCTATGGAGCTACATTCTTTGAATATGTCATCCTTAATGGCAAATGCTATTATGCTTCAGGGACAGTTGGGACTTGTCAATCATCTCTCATTCATGCTATCATTCCTAAGAAAGTTCCCTTACATGCATTTGGTCAGGTCTTGGAAATTTTTCAATTTGCTCAGCACTTTGGAGGGACAGAGAAGAAAGTCTGGTTTGCCTGCATGTGTTGGTTCAAACCCTGGAGTAGAGATGAGGAGGCAGTCTGGAGAAGCTTGTATGTGTCTCCCTTTGCATGCTAATATGGCAGGGTTTTTTACTAAAGTTGTCATGAGTTCCAAGAAGAGCCTTATACAGCTTTGAGAGATTGAAACATTTCAGGGTAACAAGTCAAGATTATCACAGCTTATTGACTTGAATTGGATCCATAGCCAGCTGTCTATGACAACTGTCATTGTTGAGTGGGATAGATGTAAGGTTTGGGCATCTGTCAATTTTGCAAAGGTGCATTTCAATTAATCTTAATATCATTTCACTGATGCTGGCAGTAACTAGTAATCTTAATGACTCAATGCATCTCATGCAAGTAAGATTTCCACCTTATCAACATTTGGTGATGACCAAAATGTCTTTACACACAGCCATTCTCATCATCCCCCTCATCTCCCAAATCTTGAAAAGCACTCATCCTCCACTTGTTCAACTCCTTCAAGTACTCAACATCTTCAGGGAAGACCGAATACTGTCCTCATTTCACATCCTCAGAAAAGTCTTTAAGCCATGTTGGTTGATTTTCAGTGAGTGGTTTAAAGTCAGGATGTGCCTCAACCCATTTAGATCATGACTGCAAATGGGATGGTGGGAACAGGTTTCTTGGATGAACTTGGCCACTTCTTGGACATCAAGAATGGAGGTGCATCAAAGGTTTTCTTAGTGAGTTTCTTTGCAGTCATGCATTGTTTCTTCTGAGAGGGTTGACCACTCTGTTGTTCTGCAGGTGTGTCACTCTGGGGCTGTTACGAACCTCATTCATTTACCTACCTTTTCACTTTGTTTATTTCTTTTCAAAGTCATGTGACCTGCTTAGTCAGCTATCACGTGATGTCACGTGCCACTGCTTTATCTATGACATCATAGTCTAGACTGCCTCATGGTGTACACATGTATTTAATCTCCATTGATACTCTCACCACTGTGAGACCACTATAACCTTATTAGTAGTTAGTAGATAGCTTATCGTCAGACACAGCTTGGTCTGTGCGCATGTACCAGTAGTATAAATACTTGAATGCAGCAATGTAACAAGCCAGTCTTGTTCTTGTTGGATTCCCTTCGATGACAGTCCCCTCCCTAAGGTCTGAAGCTAGTTGAGGTGCCTAGACATTGTTTGTCAAAGGTTGCCTTCAGGGGCTTTCCACCAGCTGCTTGGAAAGACAAGTAATGCTAAAAGGCAATATACTGTATCATACCAGGTAAGTCTAGCTCTTATAACACATCAAGGGTATGACTTACAGATGTATGTAGATCTCCACTTTAATTCCAGTGTCATATCTGTTTCTTTCTCAAATCCCATCTTATTATGATGCTTACAAAGGGCAAGATCTCCATTCTCATTGCATGTAATTGAATCAGAACAAAAGTCTGTATCAATCATTGCTTGAGCGCCTTTGAATCCAGTTTCATTTTTGAACTGGTCAGCAGCTTTATGGTGTTTCATTGCAATCTATTGGATATTACAGTGTGTCTTATTAAACTTGAATGGAGTGATGAGAAACTTACATGTGAGTGATGACCCCTATGGTGCCCTTTTCAGTTTGTTAACTCCAACCTGATGGCTTTAGTGGGGTCACTATGGTCCTTGACCTGCTTATGAAGGTTAACCTTTTTCTTATAATCCCCATCTGACAACTCTCCTTGATTGTTTTCCTGCAGGGGCATTGTTTTAGTGAGTATCATTTATTTTTAAATAGCTGGTGACTTACCTTTTCATTCTCCATGACTTTCTGTACCATTGCCTCAATGAACTGGGCATTGATAGGTTCACCAATAGTTTCTTTGAAGTCGTGATGCCAGGTAATTTTGCTATCTTCAGTTGTTATATTTGGCTGACCATCTTCCAATGGCTGAACAGCCACAAAGGTGTGGACACATTCTGCCTTTTTGAATGTCTGCTTAATCCCACAAAAATTGGCAAAAATTAGATGACTTGCATGCTGAGGAAGTAGGTGAGCTAGGGAGTGTGAATGGGACAACATTACTTACCTTGACAGCAGGGTGTGCATTTGCTCCATCCTTTATAGGCTTTGCTTTTTGGTCTCTCTGAGTCCTGCCAGCTGTTCATTCAACTTGGCAAGCTGGATCTGAGTTTCCTGAAACTGCTGGGTAAGCTTGTCAATTTTCTGCTTGAGTTCACTATTGATAACTTCTTCATTTCTCATTGTGTCCCCAAGCTATTTGATCTCAGCAAGAAGGCCAGAATTTTCCTCACAAGAAGATCCTTCATTGCTTCCAATTGATGACCGATAATAGTGACTTGATGCTGCCAGTGGGGCTTAGCTACTAGATTGTGATCCAGAGTAAGAGGTGGGGTAGTTGTCAAAGGGTGTTTCATCTCATGATGCTATGAATTGAGCTCAGAATGAACCAGAATGATCAGAGAAAGGTGTCTGACCATGGGCTCCAAGGTATGGAGTGTGCAGTTGGTGGAAGTTGTACCCAGGATTAATGTGATTTCCTGTAGTATTAGCACTGGATGTTGGTGTCAGTGTCACACAATATCCATATGGTTGACTTGGAGGATCAGGGAATCATGAATAGTAGTTCCTGAATGCATCACTAATAAACTAACCAAGAGGAACCAAGTAAGTGTCATTCATATATGTACACCAGGGAGAATCAAGGCTTACTGAGGTATTTTGAACACCATCCATTGGTCTAACTGGCTGGTGGTAGTGCTCAGATCTGAAGATGTCATCATGAAGACCTTGGAGATCATTTTGTTGACCATAACCCTCTGGTAGGTTTGAGCTATCTCTATCAAAACCTGGCTGACTTCCAGCAGTAGGAAGATCTCCTGGAGCTCCTCCTGGGTGTCTCTGTGACTTGGCAGGCTGTCCTGAGCACATGGGAGCAGATGGAGGGGATGCAGATGAGAAGGGCA
>JBBPLX010001198.1:0-10620 GCA_038090015.1 Leccinellum albellum | reverse complement strand
TTACCTCTAATGAAAGATTTGGCTCATGAGATCCAGCATGAAGCAAATCTGAGTAGGCAGGAGCAGGGATTTGGGTAACCCCCAGGGGTCAGGATAGGGCCCCTGTACATCGAGGGTAAGGGTAGAGGTAGCAATCTGAAAATCCTTGTACCCTTACCATATCCTTAAGGGTGCTCAGGGGCTATATATTAACCTCTTATGTGAGATTTTTCTTCCACTAAAATTTATAAATCATTTTAAATCACATTTCTTACCATTTAAAACATTTAGATTTTCTGAGTATGAGGGGTAAACCCTTCAAACCCTCCAAGGGTAAGACCCTTGACCATACCCTTTACCCTTGGTGGAGGGTACATACCCCTGGAGGGTAGGAGTAGGGGTATAGCCTGTGGTACCCATGGGTTACCCCTGCTCTTGCCTCAATCCAAGTTGATGATTGCATGATGAGCCAGATGCACAATGGCATTTCTGTGCATGTCCTTCAGAGGTTCTTGCTTAGGAAGCACCAGTTTCTGGAGATGAACATGCTTGAGTCGTTTGAGTTGAAGCTTGCCTGCAGGATTCCTGGCAATGCTGTCTCCATCAAATTCAGAGCAGAGTGAACAGTTACAATGATAGTGTTGATTGTGAGCAGGCATGGTGGAGAGATTGAATAAAAAGGGTAAATCATTGCATTTTATAATGAATTCTACTCACTCTATGAATGGCTTGTTGATGTCACAGCATGCTAGACCAATTATATACTGGATATTATAAATACCTACAGGTGAGACAGTGCCCACTAGGACAATATATTGTTGTTGATTGTAACCCAGCTGCCACCAATGGAGATAGCACACTAGACCAATTACAGGTGAATACAATAAATATATTATAAACTAGAGCACTCACCATTGGTAGTGGCAATCCATTGCCTTGAAGACAATGCTTATTACAAAAGAAAGTGCTTTGTAGGGAATAACTGTCAATGAACTATATTCATTTCTTCAGATCCCACCATTAGCTGCATTTCAACATTCACTACATCTACCTACACTACATTGTACTGTCTCTGTAAGTAGAAGGTTATGGTTGCAGATGAAAAAAAAAGAGCTTACATAGTGTTGTGAGCAGATGATATTGTGAACTGAACTCAAATTGGAATTTGCTGCATGGGGTCATATGTAGCCAAATTTGGTTCACCATATATACCCACCAATTTCACATGACAATCTTTTATGCTCTTTATTGTAATCACCCACCACATGTAGTGATCACAATAATCACAACTAAGTTGTCTTATAACTGTATAACCTAGGTGGCTTATTGTAACTTGTTATATATGTACTTATTGTCCAGAGGATATATAAGATGCAATGTGTATTATTGAGCTATCTAGCTGCTATGCAATCAAGCCACTCAGAACATGTGCCTATGGAAGATGTCGAATGTTCACTGAACCTTGCAAACTTTGCATGGACTGGGCTAAGGAGTGGGCAAAGGTAGTTCTCGGTCAGTTAGTTCATTGACATTAATGACTTTGTTGCAAAATGCAGGCTCACTGTTCCTATACAAGACATTTTGATTGCAAAGTATCTCAAGGGAACTTAATTCAGGTTCTTGGTGATGAACTGGAAGTTAGAGTAAATCAGGTGGTTGTATCAGCAATGGCAGATCTCAAAGCTCCTAAAGCTGGTAAGCCAGTGTAGTACTGTAGTACATCAATTTACCATAGCTGAGCTTGTGACAGATATGTACTGCTAATAATGACCACTCTCTACTACATTTGTCATGCCTCCTCTTGGTACATTTTAGCTAGTATAGTTGGATTTACTATTCTGTCCATGGGATACAATCAACTGGTTAGGATTGCAGGTATGTTTGTCTACTTTTGTACAATAGTGGTCTTATGGTCTTATTCATACATTCAGGTCAGTTGATGCCTGGTGGCTGGAATGAGACAATTACTTGAAGGTGTAATAAATGTGATTATATATGATTCTATGCCTGGTGGCTGTGGCTTGGAACAAATGTAATTGTGTATGATAGTATCCACCAGAGTTTGAATATTTGAAGATATTGCTTTGTGTTTGATACCCTAATGCACAATAGAATGCTAATCCTCATGCTGTCAGTTGTTACAGGAAATGTTTGCAACTACTATTATATTGCATGTTTTGCACAATTGGTGCACTTACATTTTGCCCCATTAGCCTTACTCAAGGGCTTTCTAACACCCTCTGAAACTGCTCTGACAGTTGTCAGAGTGGTTCAGAGTGTCGTTGAAAAGTCAAGCAAGAACTTAAGTAATCCACCAAATATTCAAACTCAGTGTCACATGCTGCACTTGCCATCTTAGTTATATTCCAAAAATGGAATTCAAGTTCGTGCAAGCATTCCCAGCGCGGTGTGTGCTCAAATCCAAATTAGGAAAGCATGCTCAGTAGAAAGGAGATGCACAGTGAGTTTTGCACCACAGTGCATTCCCAGGTGCCCTGGTGCAAGGAAATTAGTGGAAAGTAGGCATATGTATATTAAAATCATCCTGAAAATGTATTGCCAGCCTTTTCCTCTCCTTTCCCTTCCTCTTTGCAATGCCCCAGTGCTCAGAAAAACAGATTTTACTTCAAAAGCTCTACACTGCACTGGAATTAGCTCAGCAGCTTCAACAGGCTGACCTTAAGGAGCAGTTTGATGAAGAAGCTAGTGATTTTGGCTCCTCTGGCTCCTTCAAGTCTCATAGTAGCTCTCTTGGACTCTATCATCTCCCCCATTTCCCCTATCATTCCTCTCATTGGGGTCTCTGATTCCAGTGATGGGAGCTTCTATCCATCCAACATTAGTGATGGTGAAGTGAGTCCCCTCAGTTACTATAATCATTTCATCAATGCTATCAAAGCATTGGAGGAGGAGGTTCTGCAGGCCCATGTGCTTCATAGTTCTTTTACCTCCTTACGTGCACCTCAGATTCAGGTGCTTGCTGACTGCGATGATCATCCTGATGCATTTTGCAAGAAGCTCAGGGTTGACCCTGACATTTTTGATGCCATCCTGGATCAAATTATAGACCATCCATCTTCCACTCCCAATCCCCTTCCTCTCCCTAACTTCCTGTTGCTGTCCAACTTGCGATTTTTCTCAATCGTGCTAGGCATTATGGCAATGCCATATCAGTCTTTGACATTGCTTTGTGGGCAGGTGTTAGCAAGAGCTCAGTTATCAATTGCACCAATTGTGTCATGACTGCTCTTCTTGCACAGCATGATATGTTTATCAATTTTCCTGGTCCTGACTCTGCTGATTGTGCCAATGCTAAGGCATATGCTGGGATTGATTTAAATAAAGCTTATCTTGCACTTTTCAGCATGACACAAGCCATGCGATTGAGACAAGTTAAGGTCAAGGTCATCATTGTCCATGTCAAAGTTGTCATCAGGCCCAGGCCACAGGGGGGGGGAAGAGGGGAGGAGGCAGAGGCGGATCTTCAAGTTGTATCTCGTGATCACAGGGGGGACCAAAACAAAGGTTAGGCTGCACCTCAACATCACCAGCATGAGGGGGGGCAAGGTGAGGGTTGAGGCAGTGCGCCTCAAGATTGCCGGCACAAGGTAGGCCTAGGCCAAGGTGAGGGTCAAGTTGAAGGCGAGGGTCAATGCGAGGGTCAAGGCAGTGCACCTCGACATTGGCACAAGGGGAAGCATGAGGACCTGCTGAGGGGGCAAGGCTGTATGCCTCTGAGTAAACACCGGCATGAGGGGAGGAACCAAAAAGAGGGCCTGAGTTGTGGCCAGCAGGGCCAGAGGGGGGTGGCGTGGTGGTAGAGGGACTGGCGCTGACCGCGCCCTGTATGAACTGCAAGTTGTGATTCTGGCCTGGTCTTGAGTTGACGAGGGCCAGAGTGAAGTTTAGGATGCTGTGCCAGATTGGAAAAAGATCGTCGTACCAGGGGAATGTAGTGGTAACCTTTTCTTGTGGATTGGCTGCATCATCTCCAGGCTGGATTCCTTGGCCCATTTGGTGCAATTTGTATTGCTCAATGAATGTTTTGCGAAGACTGCCAGTGGACAATGTCAGTAAGATATGTGTGCCAGCAGCAACGACTTACTTTGTGATGCAGTTCCCAACCGACTGTCCAAACTTCTTCAAGTTTGCTGCTATTGCAAAGATATCTCTCCACACGGAATTACTACAGATCAATCAGGTGATCGCCATCTGGATGGCCATCTTGTCCTTGCCTGATGCTTGCTCTGTCATGATGGTGCGGTTTGCCTTATTTTCTGAGAACAAAATGGCACAGTCCAAGCTATGTTCCTTGAGCCAGAGAACAAGCAGATCTGTTTGGCAGGCAGTCCAATGCATCGTAAAGCGAGTGTTTGAAAATGAAGCGTCAGAGGGGGGAGGGGTCTGGACTTGTATGGGGCACTGAGTTCTGCCAGAACCTCAGCCGCCATGGCAGCCCCTGGTAGGATTGGAAGGTGATGGATTTGGGAGCTGTTGGTACGTACTGGCAGGCTCCATTGTCGATGCCTTGTGGGCAATCCTGGTTGAACAACTTGTTCAGTACATGGGCATGATAAGGTTCAGGCTCTGCCTGAATTGCTGGATGACATCCACCATTCCAGATGCACTTTCAGAACCAGTCAGAGAAAATATTTACATTGTCAGAAGCTGGTCAGAAGCCCTCTGATTCAGCCATGAGTATCACTATTGTCTTGCATTGCAAGTTACAGACCATACAAATGGCTACAATGAGGGGGTATGTAGTCAAATACAAATATTAATGCAGGTATATGAACTTCAGCACAGAGGAGCCATTGGTACAAAAATCAGCCCAACTCTACTCTACAGGTAGAGAGTTATATGAGGTTAATTAGCACAATACATTCAATGCCTCCAAACCTTGATATCATCAATCTCTAAGGAAGTGAAAGCCAACAAAATACTTCAAAGATCTCCATCAGATCAGTTACTGCTGGTATAAAGGTGTACTTTTTGTACCTATGGAAATGCATGCAACCAGGGTGCACACTACAATTGGATAAATGTGAGATTTCCGAATAATAGGGAAAAATAAATATGACTTACAAGTTGATCAGACATATCTTCAGGCAGCCAGGATTTCAAATCACCTGTCTTGTCGAACAAGTTTGGAAGCATGCAAAGTCTGCATACATGGAGGCATCCAAGTTATCAACTGGGATGTGCACTTGAAGTTCGCAGAGATCTTTGAATGGTTCCACAAAAGCAAGGAGAGAGTCTTCTTCATCTTCTTCATCAACTAACTTATGTTTCAACAGAGCGAAAGCAGAGGGAGACTGTGGAGACTATCAATGAGATGATGATGGATGAAAAAAAGGAGCTTACAGCACTCGAGGGACAATGGTGAGAGATTTTCTGTGTAGGTAAGTGGGCAGATGTCTTTTTCATCTTCTTCATCGACTAACTTGTGTTTCAATGGAACAGAAGCAGAGGAAGACTGTGGAGACTATCAATGAGACGACAACAGATGAAAAAAAGGAGCTTACAGTGGTCAAGGGATAATGATGAGAGTTTTTCTTTGTAGATGGGCAGATGTCTTCTTCATCTTCTTCATCAACTAACTTGCATTTCAATAGAGTGGAAGCAGAGGGAGACTGGAGACTATTGGATGAAAAGAAATGTTGCTTATAGTGGTCAAGGAATGATGAAGAGTAATTTTCTTTGCAGGTGGGTGGATATCAATATCTTCTTCATCTTCTTCATTGACTGACTTGTGCTTCAACAGAGCAAAAGCAGAGAGAGATTAGAGACTATCAATAGGATATGATGAATGAAAAGAAATGTTGCTTATAGCAGCAGTCAAGGGATGATGAAGAGTAATTTTCTTTGCAGGTGGGCAGGATGTCTTCGTCATCTTTGTCACTGAGTGACTTGCACTTCAACAAATCTGAAGCAAAGGGAACCTGTGAAGGCTATCAATGAAATCACAACAGATAGAAAAAAGGAGCTTACAGCAGTTGAGGAATAAATAATTTTCTTTGCAGGTGGGCAGATGTCTTCTTCATATTCATCATCAACTAACTTGCACTTCAATGGAGCTGAAGCAGAGGGAGGAGACTGAAGACTATCAATAAGACACAGCAAATGAAAATAGCTGTTGCTCATGGTGGTTGAGGAACAAGTCAGAGTGATTTTCTTGGCCAGAGGGTGGATGTCTTCTTCTGCTTCTTCATTGACTGACTTGCACTTCAACGATGCTGCTAAGGGAGATTCCAGGAGTCCTCAACCAGACGACAATAACTAACAATACATAGAGTTTATAATTACCGAGGGATAAGACAAAATATTCTGGTAAATTCCTATGATGTAATGGTGATGCAAAGATGGAGACTTATAATAATGGCATCAATTGTATGTAGGCTAATCACCCGAATCATCAGAAAGAACAATCACCTAATTGTAAGTCTAAAAGCTAACCTTAGTAAGGTATGGATAGTAGTGATGCACAGATACAGACTTACCATACCATCAATTGTATGCAGGCTAATCACCTAAATTATTGGTAAGAACAATCACCTAACTGTAAGCCTAAAAGTATGTAACCATTAGTAACATATGCCTAATAGTGATGCATAGATATAGACTTGTGATAGCATTAATTGTATGTAGGCTGATCACCCAAATTGTTGGAAAGAACAATTGCCTAATTGTCAGCCTAAAAATATGTACACTGTATACATTATATAAGCTGGAAATACACACCTAGTTGATTTAACATAAATCCTAGTTGAACTACATACAATATAAATAAGATCATAGCAGATTGCATATGACACTCTGTCCCGGCATGACTGTGCCAAAATGCCACCCAGTGCCCACATTCTTTAACAAGGGTGATGGCATCCTTCTAATGCATTTTGCTGTTCTTTCAGGCTGAAATGATCTATCAACTGCATAGTCATGCATCTCATCTGCCTGGTTGACAAATAATTCATCCTTTGTTCATTTCATGCCTCGCCCATCTAAAATAGCCAGACTCGAAGCCAAGACAATTAATTCTGCCAGAAGCATCTGACAGTCAGCTCAAGAACCATCAATAATTGGAACACTCACCAGCACTGTCTCATTCAACACAATCATTCTTTAAGAAAGATGATGTTAGAAGTGGGAAGATTCCCAAGCCAGGTGGTGAGAAAGGCAGACCAGGTTGAGGTGGTTACAATCTGAAGGAGAAGATGGGTTGGGGAGAGTGTAAGTTCAATCACCTGAAGGTAGGCCTATTAGCAAAGAAGTGATGTGAGAAACTGACATACTGAACCCATACAGACATTTATGCACAAGGCTACTAAACAGCACCTCGATATCACCAAGTGCAAAAGTCTCTGGGAAAGAAAGGCAATAGAAGCTGTAAGAAGTAAAGTAAGGGATAATTGTTTCGGCAAAGATTGTTGATCACCAACATCATGATAAGCGCAGAAAGCTTAGGAGTGCGAGCTCATCGCTGATAAGGAATCTTAGGGAGCACACTGGAGTCCACAGTGAGAAACTAAAGTGATATTGAACAAAGACAATGAGCTACTGACCTGGAGTCCACAGTGAGAAACTGAAGAAGCGCCTCACTGGACTCCCAGGTTTATGTAGTGTGGCTGCAAATACTGGTCAACAACTAGCAGCCACAATGCGCCACAAATGTGGGAAGAATCATCACAACTCGAAGAAAGGTGTGTAGAGCGACCACAAAGGTCTAGAACAATGAGGAAAGTTGGGGAATAGGAAAGTCGACCATGTGGGACACAATGGTGATGGTAGAGAAGAGCGCTCTGCGCTACAAACACTACTATAAGGTAAAACAGTCAAAAGAGGGCGAAATCAACAGAAATAACACATCAGACCTTTGACAGGCTCTCATTCAATTCCCCGACCTAGCAGATTTTGACAACTGCTAGCCACAATTCAATATCATCCAACTTCAATTGAAGATACATCATTGAGAGCTCAACAGCAAAGAGCAGCAAGTTCTGACACACGAAAGTAAGGCCACCTAGCATGCTAACATAGCAAATGTATATATACCATGTTCAATTTTTGGTTTTAGAAATGTGAATGCAAACAAAATTATGATGAACCAACTACTACAGAGAATATAAACTAAGTTATATTCTAGAGTACTTCATTAGGAGTGACACATGCAGTTACTAGTTGTGATGATAAACTTTGGTGTTTAGGTAAGTGGTGGTAGGGGATGAAGGAGAAGAGCTTACATAATGTTGTGAGCAGATTGATATTGTGGACTGAGCTCAGATCAGAATGTGCTGCATGGGATCACATGGAGCCAAATGTGGTTCACCATATATACTTGCCAGTTTCACACAACAATGTTTCTTGCCCTTTAGTGTAATCACCACTATGCACTGGTGCTATACAGTGTGTCCACCCATATGCTTTGTGTTCTGGACAATAAATTGATTACATAAGGCATCACACAGTTCTATATGGATTGAATCCATAATAACTACTATAACTGGAGCATGGAAAACAGCCGTGGCGAATCTACTTCTGAAAAAATATCAGACAATGCTGGAGATGAGGAAATGAGTGTACTGCCTGGTGTACCTTTGTTGCACAGAGTGATTACTTACCGTGACATCTTGTCAGTCCCACTTGTCAGTCACACTTCTCACTGGTCAGTCCTGCTTCCTCCCACTTGTCAGTCACGTGTGTCAGTCATGCTGTGCCTGTGTTGTCCTGTCAGCCACGTTGTGGCGTTCTATTGTTATGTATCATTGTTAGGTACTCGTTCTATAAGTACCTTCGAGTCCAATGTCTCTTCTCTTTAGTTTCTGACATTGGACTCCAGGTATGTGATGTATCATTGTACCAATGAACATAGTTTCTGACATTGGACTCCAGCTGCTCAGTCCAGCTGTCTAACAGGTTATGAGCCCTGCACCTTAAACTCTCGCTCCATACTCGCTTTCTACGGCGACTGTATTTTCATCTGTTCCAACTCTGCTACATCCACTTCCCCAACTCTTTATTTTCACCCCACTGCGTTCCTTGTGCTCCCCATGGCATCAGAACAAGACAACCATCACATCCAGCCTCTATATGGCCAAAACTACACCACTTGAAGTGAAGAGATGAGGGCTCTCCTGCGCTCCAAAGGTCTCTGGCATCTGGTGGACGGCAAGGAGACTCGGTGAACAGCTGGGGCGAAGGAGCAGCACCTTTGGGACACTAAACAGGACAAGGCTGCTGGCGAGCTTATGCTCAACCTTTTCAGCGATCAATGCCTCCATATTCGCGCTCAGCAAGATGATCCAGCTGCGGCTTGGACAGCGTTGTCAAAGCTCTTTGTCCAGCAAGCTTTGTTGCTTATGAAGAGTTCTTCTCCATCCACAAGCGCCCTGAGGAGGAGTCCCTGCCTGCATTGGCCCCGCCATTACCAGGCCAAGCACGTACCCATCAAACTAGCTGACAATACCATCATCTATTCAGCTGGGATCGGTTCTGTGGTTCCATCCCAATCTAGAGGGAAGGAGGGGCCCAGTGATGGAATTCTCTAACGTTTTGCACGTTCCAGATTTGAGGAACAACCTGCTAGCTGTGCTGTATCTTGCCCATCACTCAATGTCCATATCAATGCTAGTCACATGTCGTTCAGGCGCTCTGGTGGACCCCCATTATTCGTTGCCCCCATCAATGAGCACAACGCTGCATTTCTGGATGGTCAGACAGAAGCCGTGACTGAGTATGCGCAACCAGCCACAACATTGCAACTAGATCAATCTCTATGGCATTGTAGGTTTGCGCACCACAACCATGCTGGTGTGAAAGCGCTATTCCAGCGCAAACTTGTCACAGGCATGCAATTGGACTCAAGTGCCAACACTATACCAGAACCCAAGTGCGAGCCATGCTTAGCTGGCAAGATGCATGCAAACCCATTCCCTAGCACTTCCTGGCGCAATTCTTGACCCCTTGAACTGGTCCACTCAGATGTACAGGAAGTACCTTATCATTCCTTTTCTGGATTGTGATATTGGGTCACATTCATCGACGACTACTCGCGTTATCGCTTTGTGCTTCCCATTCGTGCCAAATCTGATGTCTTTGGTGCATTCAAGCAATTCAAAGCGTTTGCCGAGAACCAGACGGAGCGCAAAATGAAGACGCTTCTTGACGATAAGGGAAGCGAATACATGAGCAATGCCATGCTTGCATTCACCAACGAGTGTGGCATAGAGCGCCAGCACACTGTTTGAACCCAACCACAGCAGAACGGAGTAGCTGAGTGCGCAAATCGTGTGCTGTCTGAGCGCATTACTGCAATGTCAGGAATCCCGCCGTGCCATGGCCTTCTGGGGTGAAGCACTAACTGCACTGGTTCATGTCTGGAATAACTGCCCTACACCTGCCGTGGACGACGCGACGCCGTATGCACTCTGGAATGGACGGAAACCGGATGTGGCTCGTCTCCGCGTCTGCGGGTGTACTCAGTGCCTATGTCCACATACAGAAGGACAAAGGTGCTGCATTACAGCCCCATTACCGTAAGTGCGTCTTCATTGGGTACCCAGACAGGTATAAAGGTTGGAAGTTCTATGACCCCACCAACAAGCGCACGATTGTCTCTGAACGCGCTGATTTTGATAGACGACT
>JBBPLX010001197.1:0-10645 GCA_038090015.1 Leccinellum albellum | reverse complement strand
CCCTCCTCCAAAGATAAGGACGTCCGGTCATTCTTAGGATTTGCCAACTTTTATCAAAGGTTCATTGACCACTATTCTGAAATTACCTGCCTCCTTATTGACCTGATCAAGAAAACCAAACCTTGGGAATGGTCCTCAGCCTGCCAAATCTCCTTCAAATCCTTGAAAGCCACCTTCCTCTTGAAACTGGTCCTCCACCTCCCTGATCTCTTCACTCCATTTGCCATCGCCACTGATGCATCTCAAGATGCCACTGGCACCATCCTCCTCCAAACAGACTCAAATGGAGATTGGCATCCCTGCTCCTACCTCTCTCAGTTGTTCATTCCAGCAGAGTGAAACTACAACATCTATGATAGAGAACTCTTCGATGTCATCAGAGCCCTTAAAGCCTGGCATTATTACCTTCAGAAATCCTCCTTCCTAGTAGAGGTCTTTACTAACCATAAGAACCTCACCTATTTCCGAGAACCATACCATCTTAACCGCAGACAAGCTCAATGGCTCTTGGACATCACAGACTTTGACCTTCAGATCTCCCATGTCCCTGGTCATCTCCTTGCTGGACCTAATGCCCTCTCTCACTGACCAGACAAACTTACCTTCCCCTCTGAGGTCAATAATGAGGATGTCACCCTTCTTCCTCCCTCCCTCTTCATCCAAGCTATCAATACCACCCTATCCTCCAATGCTATTGCCGCTGCCTGTGGTAATGACTTCCTTGTCCTCACCACCCTCCAAGCTCTTGATGGCACCATTCCCCCAGCATTTAAATCCCATCTCAGTGACTGGCAATTCTACCATGGTGTCCTTACCTATCAGGATTGTGTCTATATCCTGATTCACCCCTCCAATGGAATATTGTCACCTGCTCCCATGACCACTCCTCCACTGGCCACCCTGGCTACCTGAAGACTCGTCAGCTCATTGCCTCTGAATTCTGGTGGCCTGGCCTAGCACAGTTTGTTCAGAAGTTCATTGAAGGTTGTTCCCTCTGCCAACAGAACAAAGCAAACACCCATCCCACCATTCCCCCTCTCACCCCAATCAAATCCTCCTCCTCTCACCCCAATCAACAAATCTCTTGTGACCTCATCACTGACCTCCCCCTCTCCTCTTCATTTGACTCCTTACTGGTCATGGTTGACCACACACTTACAAAGGGGGTAATTCTCTGCCCTACTAAGAAAATGGTAACTGCTGAAGGGATAGTGTCCCTCTTTTTCCACAAAGTCTACAAATGCTTTGGTTTCTATGACAAGATTATCTCAGATCAAGGCCCTCAGTTCGCCTCCTCCTTTGCCAAAGAGCTAGGGAAGGTGCTGGGATACAACCTCTCCCTCTTCACTGCTTATCATCCTCAAACTGATGGTGAAACTGAACAGGTCAACCAAGAAGTCGAAACATATCTGAGGATCTTCTGCAGAGATAACCCTACCTCCTGGGTGGATCATATCATCCATGTGAAATTCGCTCATAATCACTGCCCCCACTCTGTCACTGGAAAGTCCCCCTTCTTCCTGATGATGGGATTTGAACCCCATCCCCTCCCAACTATTATTGCCAAGACCAACCTCCCTGCTATCAAAACTCGACTAAAGAAACTCTCTGCTGCTCAAGATGAGGCCTTAGCTACCCATGAGCTAGCAAGACAAGTCATGGATTCTCGAAATTGTAGAGGGTTCACCCCATTCTCCAAAGGTGACAAAGTATGGCTTGAAGCTAAAAACCTGAAATATTCCCTCACCTCCCCTAAATTCACCCTCAAACAAGAAGGACCCTTCATTATTACTCAGGTCCTATCTCCTATTACCTATAGACTCTGCCTCCCTAAAACTTGGAGCATCCATAACATGTTCCATGCCTCCTTTTTATCACCCTATTGTGAAAATGCCATTCACGGACCCAATTTCCCTGCTCCACCTCCAGACCTTATAGAAGGTGAAGAAGAGTATGAGATACTACAGATTCTACACTACAGAGGCCCATAGAACAATCGTATGTTCCTGATCTGATGGAAAGGATATATCACTGAAGAAGATACCTGGATCCCAGAATGGGAATTGAAACATGCTAAGTCTGCCCTTCTTGCCTATAAAAAACTCCATCCCTCCATTTTCTCTCTTTAGTCCTCTTTGTTTCCTACCCCCAAATAAACAAAATGTCTGCCTACATACCTACATACTTAGAAATGTCCTGCATTTCCTCCATCTCTTCAGTTTCCCCTCCTATCCTGTTCCAACCCCTTCCCCCCATGCCTCCTTGCAAATCCCCTTTCCCCCCTCGTCACAGTGGCCTCTCCCCTCCCACCAGTCCCCTTCGACAGGAACCCACCAGAGCTGATGACTTTGACTTCGATGTCATGAAAATCATGACCTTCGAATGCATCCCCTCCCCTCCTCCTTCCCTCCCCATCGAAGATCACGTCAACTACTACCCCATGTCCCTGGTACATCCTCCTCTTTTTTATCCATCACCCTGTTACCTCCATTGACATTCCCCAAAGTGCCCAGAGGTTCCACTTCCAAGAACACTTCAATGAGACTATGATGAAACTTCACCTTTATCTGCAGGACTCGCAATATGTCCAACCCATCAATGTCCATGTGGACATAGACTCTTCCCTCCTTGCCCTCTATAATGCTTTCATCTATACCTCGTGACTGGGCCCCATTGCTGAGAAGCTGGCTGAATCCTCAGACACAGATACTGTCTTCCTCACTGACCAGATTCATCAAGTTAGAACTCTGACTGATGGAAGGATCCTCTTCACTCTTTACCAGCTGGGTATGCTCGACTCCGTTGAGGATATAGACCGCTACCTCATTGACCTCTCCCTCCAATTCCCTGCTGGCACTCTCCCTGCTTCCTTTCCAGAGTACCATCCTGCCCCTACCATCCTTTTCACTGGAATTATCACTGCTGAGATTGAAGCGGTCTCTCCTACAGGGACATTGGACGTCCCAAGAACCCCATCCACCACCTCTTCTCCCCTCAACCCTGTAGAGGAGGAACTTGTCAACTATATAGAGGCCCTCCACTTCTCGGAATCAGTTGCCTTGGATGAGGAATACATTGATGGGACTGACCCTGCTTACTCCACCCCTCTTCTCCCATCTTTGGAGGAACAAATTGTCACCATCTTTGAGGCTAGGATAGATGCAGAAGTGGACTGACCTATAGGGCGAAACCACCACTTCTGGAACAGGGCATGTTTCCAATGCCACTGTCTTTCTGTTACAAACCCCATTCATTTACCTACTATTTTCACTTATTTCTTTCTTTTCAAAGTCACGTGACCTGCTTAGTCAGCTAGCACATGATCAGTTATGTGATGTCACATGCCACTGCTTTATCTATGATATCATAGTCTAGATCACCTCATGGTGTACACGCATATTTAATCTCCGTTGATACTCTCACAACCATGAGACCACTATAACCTTATTAGTAGTTAGTAGATAGCTTATCGTCAGACACAGCTTGGTCTGTCCGCATGTACTAGTAGTATCAATACTTGAATACAGCAACAGAACAAGCCAGTCTTGTTCTCGTTGGATTCCCTTTGATGACAGTCCCCTGCTAAGGTCTGAAGCTAGTTGAGGTGCCCAGACATTGTTTGTCAAAGGTCGCCTTCATTGAAACAAGACTACTTCACTCTACCCACCTCAACACCAATACGTGTTACCACTTTTTACTTGTCTCTATACTCGCACCAGTTTAGTGCACCCACATTCGGATCCCAGAGTTAAGGGAATTGGTACCTTGAGTACTCCGTTGCCCCGTGATAGCATCTGGACTGCAACCAGATATCCACTGCATAGCTCAAGGGTTCATACGATCCGCAAACCAGTTCGCTTTCATAGTGCCTAGACCTCATTCGAGAGACACGGCTATGCACTGGTAATAGTATCAATCCCTTACCGCATAGAGGGCAGCGGCGTCTTGTGACATAAACACCACCTTGAATCACGTGATTCTTCGAGGATAAATAAGATCCGCAGCCTTACAGAGCTAAATCTGTGCCTTAGGAAGGGCATTCCGGTTCCCCCAACTCTACCAATCGACACACATGCATGCTCATGACACGCTATTGCCTTTACAGGAATGGTGATGAGACTCTACGTAAGATCCTCCCGTTTTAAATAGTATATGTTTTCCAACCTTGAAAAAGAAAAATCCCTTCTCATCTGTCTATCAAATGGAATCCCCCATCTACCATTGATCGAGGATAACTATGATCCTAATGATATCACCTCCCCTGACGAAGCAGCAGCCGTCATCAAATATGAAGGCAATTGGTCTGACTCATTGCACAATGAATTCTTGGAACAAGCCTTTCACCCAGGAAGAATCCCCATCCTCTCCGACGCCATTACCGACTCGTGCTTTCAATCACAAGTAATCTTTTCAGTACCAGATAACGATGTCTTCTGGCCACCCATCTGACCTCTTCTCAAGACCAGATCCCCTGGGGTCCTCCTTGAGTATCCACACATCAAGCTCCTGGACGACCCAGAACGATATGCTAGTTCGGATTCTGGACAAATTAGAAGCACTCAAAAAAGAAAGCTTACTAAAAAGCCAGGCAATCATGGACCTTGAAGCTCAACTAGAAAGCACTGGCCAGCAGCCCACTTCTAATCTGGAAGGTTTATTGGAGGATACCAAGGCAATTATAGCAGCTCTGGGGAAGAAGGATACTGAACCGACCAAGAAGGCCGAAGTGATCCGAGACCCCAGACTCTTTGATGGGTCCTACCAAAAATTCGACGAATGGTGGACCAAAATGTTGGTCTTTGGAGAGTCTAACCTGCAACTCTTCAAATATATGCACGAAGCTGGGAAAAACTGTAACTTAGTGGTGTTCTCTTGAATCGGAGTAGAATCGGGAGAAAAGGACAAAAACAGTGGTGGAGCATGGGCTCGCACTGAAATAAAGAAAAAAAGAGATAGCGGCCTAGACTGGCTTGATTTCGACAAGCTAGAGAAAACCCTGAGTGATCGCTTCCGCATAGGAAACGAAAAGGAAATCGCTACCAAAAAACTCCTACAGAGAACACAAGGAAAAAGCAAAAGGACCCAAGTGTTTCTCACGCAGTGGTTGCCTCTATATGACCAATCAAAATGTACGGAGGTCATGGGGATAACTCTGCTCAAACAAGCAGTATGACAAGATATCATCAAACACATGTTCATACAAGGAGATCGACCAGAGGAATTGTACCCGTTCATTCATAGGGTACAACACTATGCCAACACTATCGAATCTTTTGAATCAAGGTTTACCCGCTCCCAATTCTCCCGTCGAGACCCCAATGCAATGGACATCGACAGAATCAAGACTAGCGATAGTACTAGTTCCGTAAACCGGATGTATGTTTTAACTGTGGAAAAGAAGATCACATAGCAGCCAAATGCAAAGCACCATCCACAAGGTGCAAAGAGTGTGGCTTCTCCCACGGCAGTCATCGCCAACAATGCTCCAGATTCATACCTCACCAGGTCCATGCAGCCAAATGAACGGCCCTGCAGGACAAACAATCAACCACTCTGAACTGGCAAAAAGCAGTTGAAGGTATGGATATCAATGTGGCGAGAGCCTACTTTAGGGACCTCGAAGTTACCGAGGGAAAAGCCAGAGGGAGCTCTTAAAGGGTAAAGAGACTCCCACCGACTTACATACACGTTCTCGGACTAGCTCTTTTTCTTCTATTTCTTCTTTTAATAGGTATGCATGTCTTAGTGTAGATGATGATACACACAAGGAAGGGGGTGCTGCAACAAGCGATGATGGACTTAACGTATGGCATAGCTTACCTATTTCAATTTCTTCCACTTCTTTCAATCTCCCCATAATAGATATGCATGAATGTGCCTTTATGGCAAAAGATCCGGACTACTTTCCCCAAATCTGTACTATAGATAGCTTTGTATCTCGATGTGGTAGCCTACCAGATACATCCACCGAAGCGGCAATCTCGAAAGAGCGCAGTCACCGGGAAGTGACACTTAATTCCACTTACAAAAATGAAAAAACATCTTCGAAAAAGATTCATACCCTAAATCCAATTTGTGAGGTGTACTTAAAAATCGACATAATCACAAAAGGAACAAAAACAAATGTGAAAGCTCTCTTAGACATTGGAGCTACGGGAATTTTTATTGATACCACTTTTGTGAAGAAGGCACAGATACCTTTAAAACCGCTGGAACTCGTTGTCCCCGTCTATAATGTTGATGGAACTATAAACTCAGCTGGAGGAATTGCCTATACCGCTGATGTAATCATTGATTATCAAGGACATAGAGAAAAAGTGACTGCTGATGTCACTAACTTAGGACAAAACCAAATGCTCCTAGGATACACATGGTTAAGGGATCACAACCCCTCAATTGATTGGGTAAAAGGCAAAGTTCAACTAGATCGTTGTCCTGCGTCCTGCAAAGCGTTGAACACTATATATCATTTGCAAATGGAAGAAGCCGAACAGGATTACGGCACTAGGATCAGGGCCATAGAACCATACCAAGGTGTTACAAACCTCGTTCATTTACCTACCTTTTTCACTTATTTTCTTCTTTTCAAAGTCACGTGACCTGCTTAGTCAGTTATCACATGATCAGTCACGTGATGTCATGTGCCACTGCTTTATCTATGATGTCATAGTCTAGACCGCCTCATGGTGTACACACCTATTTAATTACCGTCGATAGTCATACACTCATGAGAGCACCATAACCTTATATAGTTACAGTAGATAGCTTATCGTTAGACACAGCTTGGTCTGTGCACATGTATCAGTAGTATATATACTTGAATACAGCAACGGAACAAGCCAGTCTTGTTCTCATTGGATTTCCCTTCGACTACAGTCCCCTCCCCTAGGTTTTGAACTAGTTGAGGTGCCTAGACATCGTTTGTCAAAGGTCGCCTTCATTAGAACAAGACTATTTACTCTACCCACCTCAACACCAGAACCATGTTACAACTTTTAAACTCATCTCTATACTCACACCAGTTTAAGTGCACCCACACTCGGATCCCAGAGTTAAGGAAATTGATACCTTGAGTACTCGGTTGCCCTGTGATAGCATCTGGACTGCAACCAGATTTCCACTGCATTGATTGAGGGTTCGTACGACCAGAAACGAAGTTTGCTTTAGTAGTGCTTTGACCTCATTCGAGAGGACATGGCTACTTGCTTCGAATAGTAACAATCCCTTTTCTGCATAGTGGGCAGCGGCGTCTTGTGATGTAAACACCGCCTCGAATCACATGATTCTTCAAGGATAAATAAGATCCGCAGCCTTACAGAGCTAAATCTGTGCCTTAGGAAGGGCATTCCGGTTCCTCGAATTCTACCCATTGACATACGTCCATGCTCATGACATGGTATTGCCTTTATAGACAGGTGACGCGACTCTTAGTGAGCTCCTCCCTGATATATGTTCTCAGACCTCGAAAATGAACAGTCTCTTCTTGTCCATCTCTCCAACAGAATCCTGTGTCTTCCTATTTTTGAGGAAGAAGACATCAATACAAATGACATCACTTCAGACGAAGCATTTTCCATTGAATTAGAAGGAGCTTGGAATGACCAGCTCATCAATGAATACTTCGACAACGCGTTTTCAAACGCAATAGCAACTTTACCCGAAGACACTCCATATCAGTCAACAGCATATTTCTCCGCCCCCGACAATGGCCTCCGACCTATTCTCCCTTCCCACCGAAGCAGTTCAGCGGATGGAAACGCCCCCTGCAATCAGGAACCCAATGGCTTCAAGCAGCAGAAACCAGAACCAAGGCGAAGTAATCGCCTCACTACTAAAAAAGTTAGAGGCACTAGAGCTTTGAACCATGAAAGCGGAGAGGACCGCCAAGGACCTAAGCATGGAACTCACACAGACAAAACAAGAAAGCCAAGAGAGCGCAGACCCGGAACAAGCAGCCTTCAAGAGAGGGATAGCAGCTGCTCTCCGTATGCAAGGGCCCTATACAACCACGAGCTCAAAAAAGGCCAAGGTCATCCAAGATCCGGGACTCTTTGATGGGTCCTATTCAAAATTCGACAAATGGTGGACAAAGATGTTGGTTTTCGGCAAATCCAACTTACAACTCTTCGATGATTCAAGCGCGGTAGGAGAAAAGAACTGGAATCTAGTAGTTCTATCCAGGATAGGAGTGGAGTCCGGCGAAAAGGACAAAAACAGTGCTGGAGCATGGGCTCACACTGAAATTAAGAAACACTGAGATCATCATGTGCCCTGGATGGGACTGGAAGGACTAGAGAAAGTTCTTAACGAATGTTTCCGCATAGGGAACGAAAAGGAAATTGCGACGAAAAAGCTTCTTATGCGAAGGCAAGGAAGGAACGAGAGGATGCAAGTCTTTCTCACCCAGTGGCTGGCCCTATACAATCAGGCCGGTTGTCAAGAACAGATGGGCATCACGTTGCTTGAACAAGGTATCCGCCAGGACATAATCAGACATATGCTTATGACAAACCAAAGACCTGTCACCCTGTATGCCTTTATTGGCAAAGTACAGGAAATAGCCAATGCAATAGAATCGTTTGAAATGAGATACTCCACCAACACCATGGTCCGAAAGGACCCTAATGCCATGGAAATCAATAGAGTCGAGACTGGCGACAGTACCAGTTCTGTAAACCACACGTCACGCGGATGTTTCAATTGTGGAAAGGAAGGCCATGTGGCCACAAAATGTAAGGCACCATTCACAAGGTGCCAAGAATGTGGTTTCTCTCGAGGAGGGCATCGTCGTAAATGCTCTAAATTCAAACCCTGCCAGGTCCGTGCAGCTGAAGGAACAGCCCAGCCGGTCAAACAGTCGATCACCCTGAACTGGCAAAAAGCAATCAAGGGAATGGATATCAACACGGCAAGAGCTTACTTCAAGGACCTCAAAGTCATCGAGGGAAAAGCCAGGGGGAGTGCCTAAAGGATAAGGCGACTCCCAAGGACTTACATACACGATCTCGGACTAGTTCATTTTCTTCTATTTCTTCTTTTAATAGGTATTCATGTCTTAGCATAGATGACGATATGCACAAGGAAGAGGGTGCCACGACAAGCGATGATGAACTTAACATATGGCATAGTTTACCTATTTCTATTTCTTCTACTACATTCGATCTTCCTGTTATTGACATGCGTGAATTAGCCCTTATGGCAAAAGACCTGGACTATTTTCCTCAGATTTGTTCTATAGATAGCTTTGTATCTCGATGTGGTAGCCTACCAGATACAGTAACCGAAGTGGCGATCTCGAAAGAGCACGGTCACCGGGAAGTGACACTTAATTCCGCTTACAAAAATGAAAAAACACCTTTGAAAAAGATTCGCACCCTAAATCCGATTCGAGAAGTGTACCTAAAAATCGACATAATCACAAAAAGCACAAAAACAAATGTGAAAGCACTTCTAGATAGCGGTGCTACAGGAACTTTTATTGACACCACTTTTGCGAAGAAGGAACAGATACTTTTGAAACCGCTGGAACTTGTCGTCCCAGTCTATAACATTGATGGAACCGTAAACTCAGCTGGAGGAATTGCTTATACCGCTGATGTAATCATTGACTATAATGGACACAGAGAAAAAGTGACAGCCAATGTCACAAACCTAGGACGAAATCAGATGCTCCTAGGATATACATGGTTAAGGGACCACAATCCCTCAATCGATTGGATAAAAGGAGAGGTACAACTAGATTAATGTCCCGCCTCTTGCAAAGCGCTGAGCGCTATTTATCAAACTCGTATGGAAGAAGCCGAGTAGGATTACAGTGCAAGAATCAGGGCCCTAGAGCCATATAAAGGGCTAGAACCTGAAGAATCGTTTAAATTAGTTCCTCCGGAATATCATGATTATCTTGACGTCTTCTTGAAGAAAGCTAGCAAGAGAATGCCGGAGAAGAAACATTGGGATCATGCAGTAGATCTGAAACCCGATTTTATACCTAAAAAAGGAAGATTAATCCATTTAGCCCAATGGAATAGGATGAAGTCAAGGCCTTTGTGGAAGACCAGTTATCGAAAGGGTACATCCGACCCTCTAAGTCCCCGCAAATGTCACCAGTATTTTTCATACCCAAGAAAGATGGCAAGAAGCGCATGGTCATGGATTACCAATATTTAAATGAAGGCATGGTGAAAAACAACTACCCATTGCCCCTCATTTCCCAGATCGTCGATAAAGTAAAAGGAAGCAGGCACTTCACTAAAATGGATCTCTGATGGGGTTATAACAACGTCCGAATCAAAGAAGAAGACGAATGAAAAGGAGCATTTGTTTGTTACCTAGGATCGTTCGAACCCACGGTCATGTTCTTCGGAATGTGCAACTCCCCCGCCACCTTTCAGCAAATGATAAACGATATCTTTGCAGACATGAAAGATATGGTCATTATCTATATCAATGATCTCTTAATTTATACCAATTGCGATAAAAAGCACCATCAGGAAATGGTTAGAAAAGTGTTAGAGTGACTTTGCAAGAATGACCTCTTCATAAAACCCGAAAAATGCTTTTTCGATGTCGAGAAAGTAGACATGCTTGGAATGGACGTCTCGAGTACAGGAATCTTGATGAACGAAAGTAAATTAAAAGAAATCTC
>JBBPLX010001196.1:0-10647 GCA_038090015.1 Leccinellum albellum | reverse complement strand
CTCTGTGGAGTCTGTACAGAAAGGGGCTAGTCTGTACAGATCTGTATTACTAGGTACCTTTCTGTAGAGTCTGTGGGTCTGTGTAACCCTGTGCAGATCTGTAGAGTAGAGTGCTAGTTTGCTGATGTTCCCGAGGTATGAAACACAAGCATAAGTGTAACAGAGTTGATAGAGGGTGACTACAACACAGACTCAAAAGACTTACCAAGAAAGTTAGACCCACAAGTACAGCCACTGTATTACATAATTGCAGCCCAAACTATGTGGCCCTTTAGCCTAAGTACTATGTACTTTAAGTCAAACTCTCAAGTTCAAGTTTGTGTATCTGTTGATTATCCTATTGTCACTCTACATGATCTCATCTCTGTCATTGCTACTGAGGAATAAGATATTCATTCTGAACTATTCATTGAAACAATATTGTCTAGTAAAATAAACCAGTATAGAAGAAATAATCATAACAAGTATCAAAATACATTTTGATAAGCATGATAGTCAGAAAATTTATTAACATAGAATGCTTGGAAAAAGCTCAAAGAATCAGAAGCAGTGAGATCAATAGGGATAGGATCTTGACCATATACTGGTATAAGATGCACAGCACGCATAATACTATCCAAATGAATGACTGAGACAATGTGCTCACCATTCTCATCAAACTCTGGCTCTACCATCCACATTCCAGTATTAGCATCAGGTATGTCACTGAGTGGTGCAAACCAACGAACAAGTGCACATGGATAGTCATAGTTCCGGAATAAAAAGGAAAAGAAAAGAATAACTTGTACCACATATAGGCCACGAAATCCTAGCTGGGTGGGATCTTTATGTGCAAGAACACAATCATATCGGGCAGCTCCATTGCGCCATATTGGAGTGGCCCTAATCATTTGACGTTGCATTCCTCCTATTCCAGATGCATCACTAGGTGCAGAAAAAAATGCTGAGGCAGAAGAATATGTGTAAACATCTCCTCGAAAGACTGGACAGCATGACAAATCAACATAAGCACCAGAAATTGATGCATTGGGATTGCGTTGATCATATAAAAATCTTGACACTGCTTCAGACAGTGATGCAACCTCAAGTCCAGTTTCTTGAGAGATATCTTGAAGACTTCGCTTGTGACGTGGTGCTGAAATAGATTAATAAAGTATAAATAGCAACATAAGTGCAAGTTGAAAGAAAAAAAAAAACATACTTGGTGATGATAGCTCTACTATAGCTTGTGGTAGTGCTTCACATTCTTCTATCTCCAGTAATGTTTCATCATCCCTATGGCCCTGCTCTCCTCCATCATTCACTGGCACTGGCAAGGCACAAGGGTCACTATCTTCAGGAAGAAGTGGTGTATCCAAAAGCCCATCTGCAAAGCGTTCTGAACGAAATTGAAGAAGTTTACTGAAGCGCTGATTGGAGAGTAGCATCTGAGAGAGGGGGTTATGCCTATTAGAACTTCTCCAAGGAATTTTGACTGCTCGTATATGCTTGGACTCTGTGATAGATGAGCATAGTCCATTAGGAGCACCAAATTCCTGGATGAGTTCCTTGTAGTGCTGTATGGCATGAATGCGAGGAATGGATATCTCTCGTGGATAAACACCAAGCTCAGTGAACACTTCTCTTGCCCTTGTAAAGTGTGTAACTGCCTGATCTATTGCTATCAAGTCAGATTCATTGAGTGATGACTGTCTGACAAGATAACAAAAGTCTAGGAAGGCAGCAATTGCCTGTATCATTTGCTCAGGCACATAACCTACAATAGCAGGTAGAAAAACCTATATATTTAATATTTCATATGAAAAAATTAACTTGAACATAATGAATTTACTACCATACCTTCATTAAGGCTTTTGAATCATTACCTGTCCATTGTTTAAATCCACGCCCCTGTGGAAAGCGCCGCAGACCAGGAAAAGGTGGTACTATTGCAATACTATATAGATTATTCATTAGATAATGTCAATTTGTATACTAAGTATAACCTACCGGTGATCTATATCAGCCCATATTCTTTTGGCCTCTGCTTCACCAAAGGTATTGTGAAGATATTGTTCAACCCAAGATACAATGTGATCCTTAAAAGTTCCTTTGATGATTTGATGAAGCAAATCTGGTGCAATAAGCTCATGGATATTTGCTCCAGGAAAGCTTGCAGTGAATGGCTAGAAAAAATATAATGAATATAAACTAGTACAATTCCATACTATAGGCTTAGACACTTGTAGTAGTACTTGCACTTACCAAAATTCCATCAATTATTCCATACTCTTTCCACAAAGTTTTGGCTGATAAGGTCTCCATTACTAGTTGAGTATGTTGATGAGAACGTGGAAAAGCATCATCACTTGTATCAAGATGTCTTCGATTAGCTGTACATCTAGTAAAGTGTATAAAAATTGAACATTATTCAACTTGAAGTAAACATTATCATCTTATTTACCTGGCACACCATCCTTGAACAATACAGCATAGAAGACATTGCTCTGGATAGTCTGCAATATAAGGGCCAAAACGATAGATAGCTCGTCGATAATGGCCATCAGGACACAAAGTAACTTCAGGAGTTGCCATTGAATCCCTCATAGGAGTAAAGATAGCAGCTAATGATGTGTGGAATATATGTTGCCGGAATTCACGAAACTTTTGATCATTTTGATATTGTTGATCTGCTAAAAGAATGAATTCAAAGGAATATATTAACATATAAATTTTATATAGTATATATAGCATTAACTCACTTTTGGGTATAGCTAAGAATCCCAACAAACTAACTGCTTCTCCATGAGAACGTCGCATATTATTGTGAACATTCCCTGTTGAGATATAGATGGGATAGTACTCATTGTTTCCAGTGGCAATGGAGACAGTTGTCTTATCACTTCCTAGGATAATAGGAACAAACATTGCTTCATGATTACTTGGATTTTTTGCCAGTTCATTCTATCATTTTATTCAATATAATAAAAGAAGATAAAAATCAGAATACTAACACACTGTCTCCATGCCCAATTACCAGACATAAAGTTATGCCAGATCCTCTCATGTCCATCTCCAAAGTCCAAGTGAGGACTATAGTCAAAATGACCATTGAATTGAGGATTTGATATCTGATGCTTCAGGATTGTTTTGGGATCACGAAAGACCACCTCATATTCAGCCTGCATCCAAGGTAATGCATCAGCTAATCCTGCATCACAATGCTGGATAGTGAAGCTTTGCCAAGGTGCATCACCCTCCTTGATAGAATCAATGGTATGATAAAGGTGCTGGGGATTTGCAAAAGGAGGTGAACCATCTTTATCTAATGCAGCCCAAACATCCATAAGTTCCTCTATGTGTCCAGCTGACATTTGAGCACGACGAAATAACAGATCAGCCAATTCAAAATGGGCACGATCATCAAATGGAGCCCAAGGAGTAGCAGAGGGGGGTTGAGGATCTGGGGGTGTACCATCAGGAAGAGAGTTGCCATTAGCATCACAAGGTGTTCCTAAAAACATAGTAAAGTCAAATCAATCAACTTGAATGGTTCTAGACTCCAATGATAGCACTGGATAATACTAAAGGCTGAACCTACCATCAATAACTGGATGATTGGTATAATAGGCTCCCTCTGGAACTTGATCATCATCTGATTCATGAAGTGACTCTCCATCCATGCCTTGCTCATAATGAACAGTATGAGCATATTCTTGTTGACAAGCCTGAGGTTGTTGCTGGACATGAATAGCATGTACAACATTTTTGTGCCGTGTGAAACCACTAGTGGATCGAAAACCCTTCCGGCATTGGTCATTTATGGGATTGGCACAAAAGAATCTCCGAGATTGATGTGTAGGAGCCATTTTTAGCAGCACAGTACAGTATGTCTATTGATGAAGTTAGTGTTGGAGCTTGAAACACCCACACTGGCACTGACAACTCTATAATAATTACCTTATTGTTGTGCTCGAACAGTCACTGCTACTACTATATGGAAGGTCAGACTTGTATTTCAAGACTTGTCACAGTATATGCCTATTGATGAAGTTGGAACATCCCTTTCAAGTCAGACAAGGCTGCATAGCTTACTAAGTGCTTACCTGGTTTGGTCGTGGGAAGTTGAACTTTGCTGCAAGACTTCGTTGATACTTGTTTATCACTCTCTTTATGGTTCATGTTAGACAATGCCGATACAGACTCGAGCTACTAACAAAGATTCTCACCCCGGTCTCCGAGATCTTCCAACACCCCGGCAACAATCTCTTGGTCCAAGAGCTCACGAATCTGAAAACCAAGATGCAATTGAACGAATTGCACAAATGGAGCAAGAGCTACATACAAGGTCACGTCTCGCAAGCCAGGCACGGGTTCCACCTGGTCCGTCACTAACAAAGCAAGTTCCGCCAGTACCAATCGGGCTGGAAAATCCACCCAATACAGCCAGATGTATGTGATTATATTTTGTTCGAGATTCAAACAATTTACAGGCTTTGATAGCCTCGAATGTCGGCACAATGGCCAAACAAAGTACTAGTGCTGTCCCAACAAGTGGGTCATCTCAAAGTAGGGTTGAACGTATGTCTTACTTTGTGTTCCACTCGCAGTCTTGATCACAGATGTTGCTGGACAGATTCAGGAATGACGACAAGTCAGCAGACAATAGGCAAGTCAGCAGGTCAGTCTCGCACGACAGATGGTCATGGTAAGAACATACCTTTGTACGTTTGATTGAATGAACGACTGACGAAAGCAACTGGTTAGGTTCTCGCATGAATACGAACACAAAGGGAACACCTCACACACAGCGCACTGCAACAATGAATGAGTTAGATATACGATCGCGCATAACCAACGGTACGTACCTACGTTACGTTTGAACAATTCCAGATTTATTGAGGCTGTTCGAACAATATTAGGTGCTGCACATACAACAACCGAATCAGAAATTCGAGTTCGTTCAACTAATAGTATGTAATTACCTTGTATTCGAAAGATTTTGGCGCTAATCGAGGCAGAAAAAACGACGTTAGATGCTGTACATAAAACGAACAATTTAGAAAGCCAATCCCGCATAATTAACAGTACGTACTTACCTTACACTCGACTGATTCTTAGCTTATCGGTGATCTACGTACAACGATAGATGCCACATACACACGCGGCAACAAAGAGAACGGTGCTCGAGATGGTGAGTCGGAGTTGTATACGAGTCGGACTCACCGTAATGGCCTGGTATAGACAATCCTGAAGAAAGCAGTGAGTCGGAGGATGGTGGAAGTGGAAACGGGTTACGACATCGAGCGTCAGAACCCCGAAAGGAGCGCAAGGATGAGACAGATGGTAAGTAGAACCTCCTGAGACGTCGAGAATAAAAACTCACCGTGAATTTTGAAGGCAACAGCAGAAGCGGCAAGGGTAAAATGAGGGCGTCCGAACCACAGAGCAGGAAGCGGAGTGAACGAGACGGTGAGCAAAAATTATTCCGAGTATGACTTGATGGATACTCACGGACAACTAGACGCCTCCGAGGACAACAGCGCGGGAGATGGTGAAGGAGTCGGTGCGCAGAGAAAAGCTCCTGGGCCGCCGAAAAAGAGACGTGGTCAGATAGGCTTGAGGGAGGCGGTGAATCAGCGCCGAACCGAGCTTGAAGCGGGCCTCAAGGTATGCGCGTGGCCCCTGAATGGTCGTCCAAGTCGCTAGCTGACTGTGAGTCGTTGTCTAGGATCCGAGTTCTCGGGAGCGGATGCCAGCAAGTCGAGACGTTGCCGTGGATGAGGGGGCACGAAGAGAGGCGACAAAGAGTGCCCACGCTAACAGCGACCTCCGCACAAACCACGAGGCTACCCAAAATGGGGATGTCGGGGCACGAGGCGAGGCAGGGAGCCGTGGGGTCGCCAAAAAGGGTAGAGGACCTGGACCGTCTGATTCACAGTAAGTTTTCGCCGTGTGATTGAAGTGGCAACCGCTAACAAGAATTTCTTTGATCCTTTTTTGATGAATCTCATTCGTGCACCGATCCTCTCACTACCAAGACCGCCTGCCAAGAAACGAAATGTCTCATTCACCGCAACGCTCGGCACCTCCTCCCAGCGTCCCGTCTCCGGTACTCTGCCAAACTCGCGCGACACCCCTCGGCAACCTCTCTCGCATTCACACGCAGCTAGGGATGCCACACAGACGCCAAGAACAGTATCTGTGCCGTCCGTTCCTTCTCGCAATCTAGGTGAGTCACATCAGCTGTTTCTTCGATCCTTGTGTTTTTAACTATGATACCTACTATCACGATTCATATGCGAACACCCCAAATCGTAGCCACATCATCTGCTGCGTCTCGGAATGAATTGCCTACTCCGATGTCTCGCGATCCAGGTGAGTGATCGGCAGTTTATTCAATTCTTACCTTTCTAACGACGAACACTTATTCCACCACACACGAACGCTCTGTTACCATAACCGAATGCCCAAATCATAGCGGCGTCATCTGTTCCCGGGCCGTCTCGGAATGGAACGTCCGCTGCATCTCGCAATCCGGGTGAGTAATCAGCTATTGATTGAATTATTGCCACCTTCTGACTATGAACGTTGATTCTACTACATGCGGATGCCAAAACCCGGATACTCCGTTCCGTCACGAAATCTAGGTGAGCGCTCATGATTTATTCCTTTTGCATGCCTTTCCAACTATAAATGTCTACGTTAGGCATCGTTGTAAACAGATGCGAGGGGATCGACGACAATGAAGCGGACTATGCTGAAGAACCTGACGAAGAACTGGCTGCTAGACATGACAAGACCCCACGTCCACGGATTCGGGACAGTCGTTCCAACCGTCCCCATGGTTCGACCGGCAGCGTCGACCTTGGACCAGCAAACCCCATGCAAACTCCTGTCGTCCTGAGGCGTCGACAGGACAATGTTGGGGTTGCACCTCTTAATGACCGTGCGTTCTGGGCTGCTATGGAGAGGAGTGGCCTTGTCGAGGCAAATCGCATGCGTGAGAACGATCAGAGTGCTCTGAATGACCCGGATGATGACCAACAGGACCTGCATGAGGTTGATGATAATCGTCTCAATGATGATGACGAGGATGATGGGCATCAGACTGAAGAGCGAGATGGATATGCTGAAGGGCAAGGACATGAAGCTGCACGCGGTCGACAGCCCAGAAACCATGATGCACGGGCAGATGAACAGCCGCGTCCTCGTCCTCGTGTTCCTGTCAACGCTTTCAGGGGAAACACTCGGGATCCTCGCCAGGTAAGTACAACACATTGTCAACTACCACACTGCTTATATTACAATCTCGTTAGAATACTCTGACGGTCGCAAGTGTTCCGCAACCGAAAACCCTGAGACGGCATGCTGGTGGGAGTGGGACCTCGACAGACGAAGACACGAATGATGAAGGCTGTGATGCAGGGTGTGATTTTCATTATCTGAATGAAATACAAACTGATTGTGATCATGAAAGGACCCGGAAGGTTACCCGTCGTCGTAGGAAGGAGAAGGCACAAACTTTCCGAAATGAACATCTTCCTTTCCGGTCCTTGAAGACATGGCGTGAAGTCTATCTCCCCATGTGGTTGGACTATGTTTCTGTCCTTGACGAGCCATGGTCAATTGGCAACGAGTTGGATAGTATGCAAACTCTCTGGGATAAGGTCTTCGAAGACATACCTTGGGAAGTGAAACCCAAAGATGATCCTGTTGCATACTTGGTAAGCCGTCTTGAGCCTTGGGTGCATGCTGACTGTGAATGCATTTTTAGGTGCGGCAGCGGACTTATGAGTGGCGGAATGGGTTTGCCACTCGAGCAGTAAAGGTTGTGACATCATTTTTTGACAAGTATAAGGAGTTGCAGGCTATTGAAGATCGAGTAACCTATGTGAAATGGGTTGCTCCTGATCTAATCAAGTATGTTGATCAGAATGGTAAGAAGCAGGAGAAGCAACCTCTCATCTTCCCCTACATGTGGAAAGAAGTCAATGACACTATTCCTGGAAAGCCTGTAAGTGTATGACTTCCTTCCTTGACTATACTTAGATTTCGTAGAAAGGGAAGGGACCATTTCTGCATGAGTGCATATTAGGAACACTTGCCTATCATCTTGAACTGGTTGAGCATATTCCCCTTCGAAATAGGCAGGAGGGAGCAGGTAAAATGCCAGGTGCAGCTCTAGCATTGTCCACTGTGGCTGTAAGTTCTATATTTCTTCCACTACTCATCTAATATTTTTGTAGGTCGAGAAAGCTTTTCGTCAATTTTCTACTGGTACATTTGTTCGTGATGAAGGGTCATTTTCTGGGACTCTCTGGAGTCATGCCACCAATGAGGTGATGGAATCAGTTGACAAGCTTTCAAGCAAAGGGTGGAAAAGGATTATGGAAGGTGTTCTACCCTATATGGGTATTTTTCAAGTTCGAGCTTCCCAGTCAATTCGAGGCAAGTATGGGGAAGCTTCTGCCAGAGCTGCTTGCTATGAGGAGGATTCAGAGGAAGGAGATGAGGAAGATGAGTAGGTTGATATTATGGACTAATTACAATGGGAACTTGGTGCTCTTGGATGTCTGATATGCATGGAAAGTCTAAACTATGAAAACCTAGTATTGATGGATGTTTTAAATGTCTGATATCCTGGATCTCTGATTTGGCTACTGCTACTAGAAATATTAATATCTTAGCATTATTTAATGGTCTTACTAAGTTGCTGCAATGTTTCTTAAATTTCCAATGCACTGAATATATTATTTAGCTATTGAAGCTAGTATCTAAATTATTCATATGGCTAATCTCTTATATATCTGCATAATTGGGGAAACCTTGATGTCTAAACAATCTTATTCAGCTAGCCTACTATGTCTCTCAAATTTCTAGCAGACTGAATACATAATTTGGCTAGTGGTTTCAATATCTAAATTACTTGTATAGTTAATCTATTATATATCTACATAATTGAGGAACCTTAATGTCTGAACAATCTTATTTAACCAGCCTACTATGTCTCTTAAATTTCTAGCAGACTGAATATATGACTTGACTATTCATTCCAATATCTAATTACCTGTATGGCTATTCTGTTATATATCTACATAATGAAAGAACATTGATGTCTGAACAATCTTATTTAGCAGGCTTACTATGTATTTTAAATATCTAGTATACTGGATATGTCATATGACTATGGATCTCAATATATAAATTGCTTATATACCTGTTTTACTATCAAGGAGATGATATGGATATCTTAGTGATCTTATCAAGCTAATACACTGTATAACTAATAGCCTCAATATCTTAATGATTCTAACAAGCTGGTAAACTAGACATCTGAAAAATCTTAATGTCTGAAATATCTTAATTGGCTAATATACAATGGTGCTAGTATTCTTACTATATTAATATTACACTGTCCTTATTTCATAAAGGGGCATATCTAAAATAAGAGCACCTATGACAATCTAGAAGTCTTGAGTATCTTATGTATCTTATTTAAGACATATAAGAGTAATCAAGAGTATTCAGAATTTTTGTATGGTTGCTGATGAAGTGGTTCATTTGGGTCTGCTAGCAGTTGGGACTTGCTTCGAACCAAAAGGTACAGTCGCAATTGCCCAGACCTTTCACCTATTCTAATTTCTCTATTTTTAGATGTTCTCAGAATGAGGTTTGCAAAGGTAAACTCACGATGCAACTGAAGCGTCTGTGTGAGACTCAGGAAAAGTTGTCTTGGTCCTCTGACAATAGTGACCTTCCTGTGATCAATTGGGAGAGCTGTGAGTACATGTTGAAGATGCATATCTTTTGACATTGATCTGTCATATATAGATCTGGCCCAGGCCGAGATGCACCCATTGATCTGCATTGCCAGTTTCATCCATGACATGTCTGACTTCCTTGATGAACACCCAGGTGGCTGACATCTTTTGACCAAGCACATTGGTAGAGATGCTACTACCACCTTCTTTGGTGGAGTGTACGATCACAGTAATGCTGCACTCGACGTAGGCATTGTTCCCCCATCTCTCATTCGGGGTACTAAATTTTTACAGTTGCTTGCTATGAAGCGAGTAGGTGTTCTGCATGGCGGTGTGCCACATGGTCTCAAGGACAAGACCATCCCACCAAGCCAGCGTCTCTGTATCGTGCGCTACAATGAGCTTAGTGCTAGTGGATACAGCTCAGCAGCATTCTTGGATGGTGAGGGTCTCTTGGGCTAGTTGCGACATGTTTCGTTGTTTAGGAATGAACGCTGGTGAGATTCATGGATAGAAATCTTCAGCATAGTGAATAATATTTGTGCCCCACATATGCATACGTTCTGCAATGCCTTGTTATGCCTTTATGATGATAGACAATCACTGCAGTACAACTGATTTGAAAAGTGATGATAAATATTGTATTGCAAATTCAATGAATCAATCACATCTGTAACATGGTATGGTTGAGCGACGAGTCAATTGAGCCTGCAACATAGCTGCGGGGTTGCTTCATCTTATTCTAGTGCTCACACACAATACAAGTTGTCGGAAATGGTCTATCAATTCAACCGTCGGACAAGAACAGAGAAAAAAGACTTCGGGAGCTTGCCGTGCAGAATAAAAAGTTTAATGTCCAAGCGACCCGGAACACAACCCTACTTATCTCCAGGAACTGATGCAC
>JBBPLX010001195.1:0-10652 GCA_038090015.1 Leccinellum albellum | reverse complement strand
AGCCCGCTTATGGTCTCCTTCCTCCAACGACATGGCTGCGAGTATGATACACATCCGGGCCTAAATCCTGATCATTTCATGCTCCACAGTAATCCTAGAATTTACATACCTGGACAGCAACATACATAGTCTTGTCATCCATAGCATCAATCAAGTCTTCGACCCGCGACATGGCTTCGTCGTGTTTTCCGCACTGAAACAGGATGATAGCCTGCATCAAACCAAGTATTAATACAAACAGCACCAAGGCAAGTGGCCATGTACCTTGATGAGCAAAACAAAGTTACTTTCAGGCAAGGAACCGTTAGCGAAGACGAGGTCAAATACACGGATAGCAGCATCGTGATCGCCATTGACTGTACGGGCTATTGTGATTGCAATCTGACCGATCGTGGACCGCTGAACCTCAATGGACTTGGTGTGCAATGGTTAATGCTCAACGAAACCAAAGACAGTCAGAACCCTACCTTTTTCGCATCATCTATGGCCAAATGGTGTTGCTTCAGACGTGACCGTACGAGGGACCGCTGAGCAAGGTATTGCGAATGACGAGAACGATGCTGAACATCTAGGATCTTTCCTGTCAAGACCTGTTCCGTGCGAGTCAAGTCGCCCTGAGTCCAAGCTTCAAGTGTCTCTTCGCTGACTTGCATAAGTGGAAATTCTGATACGACACGTCAGGAGTGGCAAAAATCAGTATCGTCTAACACACTCACGACGCTGAGGAAACAATAGGAGATTTCACGCTTTGAGATTCATCAATGTTGAGCAGTAAAAACACTTACATCTCCTGTAATGTACATGTCCGGTAAGACGCCACGAAGGCTCCTCACGGTCACTTTCCCGTCTGTTTCGCCAGTAACAACGTGAGTGCAATCAGAGGAGAGCATCATGGACCGGATATCACTGGCGTGATTGATAATAGGGCCAATTTGTTTGTATGTCGAGGCATCATGAAAAGACAACGAGGTACTTTTGGTAATGGCGACAAACTTTTGGTTGGACGATGCTGCGATAGAAGATATGTCCGTGGAGCCGCTACTGGTAGGAAGAGGCCATGTACTAAACAAGGACCCTGAGGATGTGTCAAAACACTTGGCTTCGTCGGATGGCTGAGAGGCGGCATAAATTTGACAACTATCTGCTGACCAGGCAAGTGGTAAGGATATGGCCTGCATGAACAAACATGGGATGTTGAGCAACTGTTGGCCGTCGCCACTGTTAAAGATTCTGATTGACGTTCCAGTCGCAGTGGCGAGATGGCGGGCGTCCGGAGAGAACCGAACTGCAACCACACGGGAGTCATGCTGCAGCGGGCCCACGAGTTGTCTGCCTGTGGTAATGCTCCAGATGAATGCACGATTGTCGCCGAATCCACCCGTGGCAAGTGACATTGAGTTGGAAGAAATATCAACGGACCGCACTACGCCCGTGTGACCCGCAATGTCCAGAACTTTTGTGCGAGTTTCTGCATTCCACACCCTGGCATATGGCTGTGAGTTCAACCCGCACACCAACCACTTGTGATCCATCGATAGCGCGGCTGCATAGATTGGAGTCCCTATTTGAATTGCTGTGCCAACCTCGCGTCCGTCATCTACCTGCCATTGGCGAATCATCCCGTCATTGCCACCACTCAGTACGTGCTTGCCATCAGTAGTGAAGAGAGCAGAAAACATTGCATGACCGCAATTAATCTCAGTTGTTTTCGGGCGATCTGAATTCGAAACACAGTCATTACAAGCCCGGTTAACAAGAAACAGCTCACCTTCTTCGAATTCTGCAAAAGGCATTGGTCACGGAACTCACAGGCTGAAGGTGCTGGAACAACAACGGGCGTACAGGGTGAAAGGGTAACGACTCGGATTACGTGTTCCTCGTGGAGTTCCGAGTCTAGTAGCGCTCCTTCCCACCTGATGCTTCGAGCGAGGGGGCTTCGGGGACATCCGAGTGGCAGTGTATATAATTTAAAGCCCGCAAACCTTAAGTGTGCCACACCGGTTCTTCTTGCCGCAGTCAACCTACCGGTCGTCCAAGGGCTGTAGGTCGATTGGCATCTTCTCGTATCACGGCGACGCAACATGACCATTCTACTACGCAAGATGCAGCTAAGACTACCCAGGACTGTCAATAGACAATACGAGAGTGGGAGCAGTGGAGGGCTGGGGCGAAAAACGTTGGAAACGGCCAAGGAAAGAAAGTCACCTCGGTTACCATGGTTCAAGAGAGGAGTGGGATAACGGTAAAAACTACGACGAAAGGGTCGAATATATAATATACCATGCAAGAAACACTTTAGTGAGCAAAGGAATCTTACAGATGTCCCCCGCATTACTACAATATCTCTACAACCCCAACCCGGATATCCTTGGAAGAGCTGATGCGGCGTTCAAGCCCTGGCAACACCATCTCGTGCTCAGCGGCGACCCGCTTGTACTTTCCATGCAATTGTTGTTGCAGCAAAAGTGCATGGAATGGCTGTTGCAGACGGATGATCAGCTGTAATGCCCGAGTATAGTCATCCATTGTGATGACGGGTCCAGCGTACAAGGGAGGTGAGGCTGTGGCACTGGGTACAGCTCGAGACTGAGAATTCGTGTCGACCTCCGAACCAGATAACGACTCTGACTCATCGCTGCTATCCGATGCGCTACCCCAACCGACCTCGTCAAGTAGTAGACCACGCAAGTTGCGGATCCATGGATGGGCGAAGACGAGTTTGCGCGGTTCTGCCAATGAAAGCGTGTCCGACGTCAGAAATTCTATGTGGCCAATCCCCGATACCCGAGCACCGAAGGACTTTCCTTCACCGGCCTCGGCATCAGGCTTCTCAATGAGCTTCTTGACCGGGAACAAGATACATGGGAGGTGTACTGTCCGATAAGCAAATCGCGCTATTGGCAGGCGCACGACTCGCTCATAGATAAGCATTACCTCCATCTGAGACATTGAACTTTTCAATTTCGAGATGCGCTCATCCATTTCCGCATCCTCGATGGTGAACGAAACTTGGGGGGGTTGAGGATGAAACGAAAGGGAAGCTGGGAGGCAGCTGTTGTACGATGAAGACTGTCCCGTCCAGCCAAGCACTGTTGCCTCGCCCGAACGAGCCATCAGCTCTTCAACTAGCTGGCATAAAGCTGCATCTCCTCCTTCTCCGCAGTGACGCTCGAGAGCGATCATTTTTTTGATTGTATCAGCTGCGTCATCATAGCGCCCCAAAGCATGCAACGCAGCATGCCTTCTTCCGTGTCCCCAAGGACCCTCGGGGTCTGCCTCGATTGCCTGAGTCATTGAAACTCAGTGTCGTCATATAAGAAATATGGAAAAGTCATACGTCATCAGCATCCTTCAATGCATCCTCCCACAACGTTATTGTCGCGCGGATTTTACTTCGTTTGACCAGGAGACGCGCAGGATTCGGAGGACTCAAGGATAATGCAGCAGAGTAGCTAGAAATGGCCTCTTCTGCATTCTTCGATTGCATCGCTACATCGCCGATGTTTTCTAACATGTTCATGCATTGCTGAAGGTACTGCTTGATCTCAATACCTAAGCCATCAAACTTCCATCCAAAAATCTTTCGAAAATTGTGAATCAGGTTGAAGATGGAGTGAGAGTAAGCAGCTTACAAGTGAGATTACGACGAGTTCAGAACAGTCTTGAGGGACAACAGGTTCCCCTGCGTGCCTGAGCCATTCCGCGGCCCGCTCATAGTCTCTTTCCTTCAATGACGTGACTGTGAGTATGATAGACATCCGGGCCTGAATATGACCTGATCGTCATTTCATGCTGCGCAAAGATCCTAAAAATTACACACCTGGACAGCAACATATACAGTCTTATCATCTATAACTTCGATCAAGTCTTTGACCCGCGACATAGCCTCATCGTGTCTTCCACACTGAAACAGGACGATAGCCTGCATCAAACCAAGTATTAATGCGAACAGCGACGAGAACAGTAGACACATACCTTGATAAGCAAGACAAAATTACTTTCGGGTAAGGAACCATTAGCGAACATGAGGTCGAATACACGCATAGCAGTGTCATGGTCGCCGTTGGCTGCGCGGGCTATCGTGATTGCAATCTGGCCAATTGTGGACCGCTGAACCTCCACAGACTTGATGCGTGATAATTAATGCGTAATGACACCAAAGACAATCAAAGTCTACCTTTTTCGCATCATCTATGGCCAAGTTATATTGTTTCAGACGGGACCATATCAGGGACCGCTGAGCAAGGTATTGCGAATGACAAGAAGGATCCTGAATATCTAGGATCTTCCCTGTCAAGACTTGTTCCGTGCGAGTCAAGTCGTCTTGAGTCCAAGCTTTAAGTGTCTCTTCGCTGACTTGCATGAGCGGAAGTTCTGATACAGATAGATCAGAAGTGGAAAAAATCAACATCGTCTAACACACTCACGACGCTGAGGAAACAGTAGGAGATTTCACGCTTTGAGATTCATCAATGTTGAGCAGTGAAAGCACTTACATCTCCAGTAATGTAGAAGTCCGGTAGGACGCCACGCAGACTCCTCACGATTACCTTCCCGTTGTTTTCGCTGGTAACAACATAGGCGCCATCAGGGGAAAGCGTCATGAACCAGACATCACTGGCGTGATTGATTATAGGACCAATTTGCTTGTATGTCAAGGCGTCCTGAAAAGACAGTAAGGCGTTTTTGGTGACGGCGATAAACTTTTGGTTGAATGATGCTGCGATAGAAGAGAGGTCCATGCCACCGCTACTAGTAGGAACAGGCCATCTACTGAGCAAAGAGCCTGAGGATGTATCAAGACACTTGGCTTCATTGGCCGGACCAAAGGCAGCAAAAATTTGAGAACCATTGGCTGACCAGGAAAGTGGTGAGGATACGGCAAGCCCAAATGAGCACGCCACGTCGAGCAACTGTTGACCGTTGTCACTGTTAAAGATTCTAATTGACCTTTGAGTCGCAGTAGCGAGACGGCGGGCGTCCGGAGAGAACCGAACTGCAACCACGCGGGAGTCTAGCTGCAGCGGGTGGAGTTGTTTGCCTGTGGTAGTGCTCCAGATAAACGCGCGATTGTCTGACCCACCCGTGGCAAATGTCGTCGAGTTGGAAGAAATATCAACCGACGTCACCATGTTCGCGTGACCCGCTATGTCAAGAACTTTTGTGTGAGTTACTGCATTCCAGACCCTGATGTACGGTTGTGAGTCCACCCCGCACACCAGCCATTTATCATCCCTTGACAGCGCGATGGCCCAGATAGCACGCCCTATTGGAATAGCTGGGCCAACCTCACGTCCATCGTCTACTCGCCATCGTCGGACCATCATGTCGCTACCGCCACTCAATATGTGTTGGCCATCGGCAGTGAAGAAAGCAGAGTATACTGCCTGACCACAATCAATTTCAGTCATTTTAGAGCGATCTTGGAGTCAACAAACAGTTATTGCAGGCCCTGCTACTCTCTAATAACGAGGGACCTACCCCTTTCTGCGGAATGCATCGATCAGAAGATTCAGACGCTGACGGTACTGGGACGATATCGATAATAGGAGTGCTGGCAGGATCAAAGAGCAACGATTACGTATTCCTCATGTCGTTCAAGCAGCCTCGAGGCTTATAGTAATTAGCATGACGAGGCTACTACTAGTACGTGCCACAGACTGGACGCTATCCACTGGCAAGCAGAAGGAAAATATCCCATTCGATGTCCATCTCGTATATAACAGTGATAGTGGGCGCCCGCTCATGCTCAAGCGGTCACGATACACCTTCCTGAACTCCCTGGCATGCCACCCCTCACCGCAGCAACTTTACGAGGCCGTTAACACATAGATGGGGTCTTCTAGCTCGTATCACATTGACGCAATGTGATCGTTCACTCCTATGCAAAACATGGCTAAGAACATCCTGAAATCCTGTCAATAGACGATTCAGACTGTAGTAAATACATAATACGACCATGCACCCTACGATACACTGTAACACAGGGTGCGCGACCGGAATACAACGACAACAGATGAACGAGATTGACCAAGTCTACACCTTGCTCCCCAGATCTCCACCGAAACAAGACGACTTGCTCCTCTCACTGCCCAGACACACGAGCCAAGTGTTATCCATCAGCACGCAGGCTTGTTCTAAATCGCGGGAAATCGCCGTCTCCGAGCTGACATAGTCGATCCGCCACAGCCCATCGTCCGGATCGGCCAGGGGAAATGAACCAATGGATCGTCTGCGACGCATTCGATCCGCATCTGCATCGCCGGAGGATGCGTCACCAGTTGTGCAAAGTAGGCGGGGTCGAGAAGTGGTGTCGCAGCCACATCTCGCGAGTTGCACGTGATCCAGCTGGGCCCGTACAATGTCAAAGAAGCTTGGATGGGATGCGTTGCAGCAGTGCTGGAAATAGGGGTCTAATTGTACTCCGCGGGTATGAGAATATTGGGTTGGTCCCGACCGATTTGGATGACTCCGCAGTCGTTTATGCCCCATAGACTACTGTTACAGGCATTATACATACTGGCGTGTTGTCACCGAGGGCCGGCGTTGAGATGTTAGAGTGGTTCATCCTAAAAATAGGCGAACATGAATGCCAAACTAAGACATACTCGAATTCCATACTTGGACGTGGGTGGGTGCGGGACAAGGGAAGCACGGGCCGTCAACTTTCCACCGGTCATGTGGAACATATGGAAATGTGCGGGAATCAAACTTTTTTGCTCTCTTTCGATCGTTACCTGCTGAAACGGGCATTACTCTTTGCATTCGTAGAATGTGGGTATCATTTTCTCACAAAACAACGCTGAATAACGACCAAAACCCAGGGGATGTTCCATTTGGTTGCCTCGATATGACCATGTGCTGGTTGGCTCGGTTTCGTTTCGATGTGGCCCGCTCCCTGATAGCATGAGTGGATCCGATTGGGTGCAGAAGGGGCCATTCGGAGGTGGTGGAGTTCTTTGTCAAAGGAATAGTAGGTCATGGGGCAGGGATAGATTTACATCCTTAGACGTGACAAGAGATAATAGTGGGAGGTACGTTGGGCGATGCTCGGATCAAGGAGATGAAGGAACCAACAAGACAATCTGGTGACCACAAGGACGAGGCATCCTCTTGCTATGCTTCACACGCATTCAGTTTTGTGTGGCCCACCACGACGATTGAGGTGATAGAACGTGCAGACCATCAGATTTTGAACCGAAACTGTGGAGTTCTAGCAACATGACATTCTGTGTGTAAGTCTTTGAGACCCGGCGAGCCCGTCTTGCCATCAGGGACCAGGAGCGCAACAGAACTCTGAGGGCATCATCGCACAGTGTGACGGACAACTGAAACCTACAAGATATCTTAGAAGAGGTTATCAAGAAGCTCATAGTCGAGCAGTCGCCGGGAGAATCAAGAAAGAATTTGATTAACCTTATGGAAACCACGCTTTTGCCTGAAGGTGTGATTGAGGTATTGAGAACAAGGTGCGAATCACGTTTCTTGGATGTATCATGTTACGCCCACTGGGTTCTCGCCCACTCTTCCCTTTCCGCGGTCACTGTTGAATCACCAATGTAAACCCTCCGTTCAGATGCTTGTTCGGGCCTCCTTTGACGAATGACTCCATTGTTGCTCTTCAGCCTTTGCAGAAATGCTCCACATTTCTTTGTATCACAAGCGGTACTCCAGCGTGACTTGTTAGAAGACCTGAAGTTGTCTCAAATATACCCGCCTCATGAGACCTGGGACACGCGAGGCAGGATACGCTGGCTAGCCGTAGGGCCCTCGAGATAAGGGTGCCCGTGAAATTAGTACGACTGCTTACGACTGTCCCACTGAACTCTGTCAAAGGAGCGTCAAGCTCAGATACGAATCCCTCCAACCCTTCGTTGATCGAACTCACGGGTGACAATGGTATTCCCAACGGAGCTCAGACCGCTTGATTGGTTATGGAGGTGTGATCTCAAAAATTGCAACGACCCTAGTCTCAAGGGACCAAAGGATCCAACCGCGACAACGGTATACTCCCAACGTGACATCGAGCTCAAGCCAAGAATGATAACGACATTTAGTGTGGGTTTGTCATCATTTGTTTGATTTCCGGCTGATTTTCTTATAGGTCGCCCTATGATGGCTTGAATCGGCCAGGACGTATTTGTGACCAGTCCAGAGCATCCGAGCCGAGAGTAATGACAAGCCAACAACGAACCAACCTCAGTGCGTCTGGGTTCATGGGGAGTCCTCGCGCTCTCATCAAAGATACCGCATCCCGGACGGAGGCTTGTATTCCACGATGCTGTCTCCGTCGTACTCGTCATCTTCATCTACCGAACCAAACACATCGTCTTGGGGTCCGACCTCTTCACCCGCTGGCTTCCTCCACTGACAAGGACTGCCGTGCCCGGGGTGCTATTCTTCAAGGTCTTCAGGGAGGCAGACTAGGGCCTTGAGTCGATAGACCTAGATAAATGAAGAAACTTGTGTGAAACCTGACTGGCGAGGAAGTGAAATAGAGATGCCTGTCTGCCTTTCCTCCTCTTAGGATCAAAACACCAGCATACAAAGTTCTTGCGCCCATATGCTTGATCTGGATGGAGCCATTTGTACCCATACCGAACCAAATCACTTCGGACCCAGGCGAACCCAACTTGGAAAGGTCGTCCAGGTGCTTATTCGCCTCATACAATGATTGGTACTGTAGTATGTCAAGTGTCCAGTCAGCTTGATAACGAACGGGGTTGGAATCAGAACAAAAACATACCCAGTAGCTCAGGCTGCTTGAGGGACGCAACTCCCACCGTATCAAGTCTGACGGGATCTCCTCGACGTGCTCGCCTTCATGCAGAGATTGTTCAGAGAGGAGGTAGGAGGAACTTGCCAGGTTTCTATGCGATCGGAAGTGGTCGTTCACCCATAAAATAAACAGTGTTCGAAAGGAGACCGAACGACGAAGCACTCACCCAGCACCTCAAACTATCTTTGACGGCTTCCGTCCGTTTGTTGTTTTTACATAAGAGAAGCGCAAAGGTAGCGCATGTGGTACGATCCTTCCAGTTGATTATAGGTGCGGACAAAGTCGATGGTAGTATGTGAGCGTAGAGTTTCGCGATATATGTCGTTGGACAGAAATGGAGTCTCCTGAAAAAATCAATTCACGTGACCATGGTGTTCGCACGCGTGATCGACCCATTGACATGACCCCAATATGACTCGGAATGGAATGCGAACCATATCTCTTATGTAAGCCTGCCATCCTGTCGCTGGCTTTTCCTCCCCATTTCCTCTCTTGTTCCCGCTCTTTAGACTTCTTGCGCTACTTTGTGCACATCATTCTGTCTTGGTGGTCCAGCAGCCAAATTACCTTCTGTCGCATCAAGTCAAGATGACTGGACCATGCAGCTCAACACTGCAAGACTCGGACCTCGCCTTGCTTGCTCAATATGCAGTCGGGCAGACAGCCATTAGCCTGGTTGTCGATTGAAAAGAATGTAGTGCAGCTATCCCTCTCGCGATCCATCAGAGAGATAAGAGTGGGAACGCAGGCAAGCCAATGACCTGAGTAAGTTTTTCCATGATTATTTCTTTCTGACTTTTGGGCTCATCACTCTCACTAGCATTTCGTCACGAGGTTACTACACAGTGTCGTCCTCTCCCTCACCTCGTCGATGACTCGATGACAGATGCCGGGTCGTGACGATAGCGCACATCGACGACAACGCGTCAATAACGGCTGGACAATGCAACTCGACAACGCGCCTCGACGACAGCACGACCCCCGACAACATCTCTCCGACGATGACGCACCAACACGACTCTGCCACAGTAGAGACAAGAGGGCAAGACGAAGGGGACTCGGAGAACGAGGATGACGATGACGAAGATGACGCGACGATGTCGTGTCGTCGACTGACGACACAGCAACAACATCACGTTAGGGAGATGAGGGCAGTGAGACAAGGGGATAGACGATGTGGCAATGACACGCCGACGCGACTCCACCATGGCAGGGACACCAGGGCAGGATGAGAGGACTCAGAGGACGGCAATAATGGCGTCACATGAGGACAAGAACGACTCGGTGTCTGGCCCACTGGTATCATGGAAGGACAGGTTTTGCTGCAGGTTGTAAAATTGAGACCCGTATCCGTGTCCGTGACCCGCGCGAGTTACTCGTGCCATTCCCTACGTCTGGGGAGCTGAGCACGTGCTCTGTAGCAGGTGATTCGCAATCCATACGTTGCTGCAGATCGCGACTGGCGTGTGGACCCGATCAAAGTGGCAGAGGAATAAGAGGGCGAGTAATGCGTAGAGGAATGAACAATGTTGTCCGAGCGAGCATGTATCCCTTTGATGTATTTCCTCATCTCTCCTCCATATCCTTGTTCTCACAACAAATATGATGTATAGTTCTTTGTAAATTCGTGTATGGTACAGATGGGGCAGGACAACCCAATGCTGGGATTACGATATCTCCACAATTCCGACACGGATGTCCTTGGAAGAGCTGATGTGGCGTTCAAGTCCTGGCAAGACGATCTCATGCTCGGCGGCGACCCGCTTGTACTCTCCATGCGATTGTTGCTGCAGCAAAAGTGCATGGAATGGCTGTTGCAGACGGATGATCAGCTGCAACGCCCGAGTATAGTTATCCATCGCTGCGACGGGTC
>JBBPLX010001194.1:0-10661 GCA_038090015.1 Leccinellum albellum | reverse complement strand
AGACAGTTTGCGACATTACTCAACGATGTGGAACGAAGAGGATGCCCTTCTGTGCAAAGTTCTAGTGCTTCTCTGGATCCGAGAATGGCTTCCTCGATGTCCACGATCATACCCAGACAGTCATAACGATCCAGGAGATGTTTGGCAAGCTGATTCAGTGATCTGGATCGCTCAGGGTGACCAGGTGGGCAGCGGTCCAGGGCTTGGCGATCAAGGACGATTGCCTGGCTGATGTAGTCCGTCCCACTTCCTTGCAGAAACTTCTCACACGCGGACTCTGCTGCTGAAAGTATCTCATCGACTGAAACAGTCCCCTCTCCAATGGAGTCCGTCCCGTCCTGAGTTTTCTCATCTTTGGTGCAACAGGACAACTGCTCCTGGGCTAACACGAATGTTATTTCAGCGCTCTTCACGCAGATATAAGAAAACCAGAACCTTCTGATTGCATTTTTTTTTGTTAATGGTTAAGAAGAAATCGCTGGGACGTGATGTCTGTACTATGAGTTGGGGTACCAGAAACTCGAAGAACTTCACAAATTACATCCGAGCCGCTGAAACTTCTGAGTACACCAACCTCGCACGCTCGAGCCCTTCTTGCAGTGCTGTTCCCCAGACGACCAGAAAGAGGGATTTAAACAGGCAGGACATAAATTCGTCAGGGTGAGATCAGAATCAGTCCTCCATATCTGAGCGGAAGTGCTGTTGTGCACGAGAAGACCCTCTGAGAAAACAGTGAGTTCGAGTTACTTGCTCCCGTGCTATCCTGCGGCATACGGGGTCGTGAATTCCATGGGTGCTTAGCCTTGTTTTGAACCTGTATCCCTTGGGCGTTTGGCAAGTGTAGTAGCGAACATGTCGTGTCAAGACTCCGACGCGCCAACCAGTTTTGTCTCAACAGCTACTAGGTGAATCCTTTCGACTCCACAACTAGAGATGCAGTCACCACCACAAGTAAGCCAATTAGTCAATGATATCCATCGCTCACGCCAATGATTTGGTTCCAGAGACGAAGCTACTCAAGACTGGTCGCAAGATATCTCTCGGTCGAAAAGACAAGCAGCTCACCGTAAACAATAAAAAGATATCCCGCAACCACTGCGAATTCACGGTCGGCCATTGTACGAAAGACAATGTGGTGCGTACTCCCAAGTGGGTAGATCGAGCGTCTGACGCAGCGTACTAACCGTGCTTCGCTAGTCAGACCCGTCCTTTATTCCGACGCTGGAGATATACAACGTCAAGGAAAAGGCTATCTCGATCGACTGGGATGGTCCACCTGTCATCGTGAATTCCTCGTCTTCGAACTAACTCAAGTCGGGCGACAAGACCAACATCGTGATGGGGATAACCGTCCAGTGCGTCTCTCCTTTAGCTCAGGAGCGCCTCTAATGTATATGGCAGTGGCGAAGCATCGCATCCTGCGCGGTCAATGCCATCCATATCAAACGAAGACTGTGCAGCGTTGGGTGCGCGTTCTGGAATTGGAGGTCCTTCGCCGGGATTCTTCTGACCATCAGAACGTGACGCACAGCTATGATGGTCGAAAGAATTACAAAAAGTTTAAGAAAGTTTGCTTTTGAAGGGTTTTCGCTCTGGACACCCAACCCTACACCGCGTGCCTCGATCGAGCTACATAGTCGGTACGGCCGAACACGATTATGGAGTGGGTGCAGGTACGTTTTGTGAGGCTTTTCCTCGATCTGACGTGTTCGGTTTATCATACGACGGGGTTATTGGAAGGATAACAATGTTTTGGGCAACTGCGGGACTCAAGATTTTACCCAAACGATAGCGGAGACGCGGAAACGACGCGCTCCGACCGTTTTGGAGTCGGATGGTACAAACGGTAACGAAAGCGACTAAGAAGGCGACGGCTCGGAAGGTTCAGCAGACCAAAGAGGCCGAGAGGCTCTTCTTGGGCTCAGACGAGGAGGCGATCATAGACTCCGAAGAACCAGGAACAGGCCGCACTGAAAAGATCGACTCAACACCCAAGGCAAATAAACGGCGTCGCATCATTGCAGACGATGACTCGGACGATGGTGTAGCGTTCAAAGGATTTGGCAAGAAACAGGGGCAGGGTAACGATGATCGTCAATCTATTACATGGATATTTTACACCCTTTGTATCGCCTATGGAGTCCTTGAAGCCAATTCGTCGTGAATGGAAAACCCCAATAGACGTTGCGTTTTTGCAGCGACCCGACCGCCAGTTTGTCTAGAAAGCGTAAGTGAGCCGTCATCGAACGTGTATAAAGCGTACCGTTGTTCTTGACAAACAAAGCTTTCGGGAGCCCCTTCCCAATCGTCGAGTACGTTTTCGGTCGTGTTGCCCTGCGAGCTGTTGTCGTCGTCGGGCGCGCCAAAAAGGTCCAATGCCAATCGAGCGTGGCTTACGCCCGCATAAGTCGTCACGCATCGTGGATTGACGAGGATGCGAGCTGGGGTATATGCCGAGTTTGGGACGGAGAATTTAGTAGCCGGAAGATCCTCCAGGGACAGCTCCGAGTCTTCTGGCATGGCGTCAAAGTCTGACCCTGCATTGGCGTCGGGATCGACGGGCGGTTCGGGTATCTGCCGGCGGCGATGACGTATCTTCTCGTGGTGGTGGTCTGGACGGAAAGCGGTGTCGGATCCTTCGTCGTCCTGAACGCCCTCTTGCGCTTTGCTGACCCAGAGATCCCTACAGAACCATGCCTGACTGCTATCGAGACAGGGTGCATCCTGGGAGCGCTGGGGCGGTGTATCGGAGGAAGTCGAGTTGTGAAAGTCGAGGCCGAAGCGATAGGTGAGGCCCTTGTAATAGGACTGGGCGGGGTCGACGATGTGGGTGCCGGCCTCGCAGCAAAAGACTTGGAAGGGGAGGTGTTGGGTGTATCTGGCTGCTCCGTTCTTGTCCCGAGGAGGCACGGCGTCGGGTTTGGACGAAGACTTGGATTGGCGGAATTGGTCGCCGTGGATGTCTCGAGTGCGCCATCTAAGAAGACGTGCTTAGGGTTGGCGCACTCACGGTTTTTGGTCCTTACCTGTCAGAGAAGATGAACTGTCCGCCCGACTCGGCCCAGTCCATCCCACAGACCATGGCGACTTCGTTGGCGATGCTGACCCTGAGGGTTTCTAAGATGTCGTTTGGGCAGGTGAACCCTTTGAGCCAGATGACGCGGAAGAACGATATCTGTCGCTTTTCGCGTAGTTCTAGCAGCGGTTCCAATGCGAGGTTTCGCATGTAGGCCTCCTCCGCGGGGTAGTATGCGAACGCGGGATCGTCTGTCATGGATGGAACGCGACGGATCCTAAAAGGGACGCCGAGGAGAGTCAACACGGCTTCACAGAGGTCGGTGAGGGTGGGGGTCGAATCTGTGGAACCGTAATCGAGCATAGAAACGAAGAGGTTGGAGGTGCCGAGACGTTTTGCTAGTTGGACTATGACGGCGAGCTGGTCGACGAGGAAGTGGTCTGCAGAGTGCATAGCGAGCGCGATGTAGTAGAGTCTGTCGTCTTTGGCGAGGTCGTCGTAGGTGTCTTCGTCGACGTTCTTGTTTTGTCCGAACGGGCGAATCAAGGTGGGACAGGAAGCGGCGACCCAGCCGTTGAGAGAGAGCAGCCCTTCGACTGCACTGAGCACACTCTGGGTGTCTACATGGCTAGTCTCCTTCGAGGTGATGCTAAGAAAAGCGTCAAACATCCTAATAATAATAAGATATCGAGAACTCAGGACTGACAACGGCACCTGGAATTGCTCCCAAAAGTTGTTGGTACCTGCAGATATCAGGTCGTCGAGTATGTCGGGTCTGGTATCTCTGCCCATTCTGCGTTGTAGAGATTTGTATTTCTGGGCATTGAGGACTGTCCTGAGACCGGTGACTCGCTCGATCACGTTGTATCCCTGATACTTTGAGATGGAAGACTGGGTCGTCTCTGACGATGAGATCAAGTAGAAGAATCCAGCTAGCAATAGAACGAGCGCAGAGAGTCTCGCCAAAATGTTCCTTCTGAGTGTCATGGCCATAACTAAGACAGACTTTGACTCCGCCGCGTTCCTTTTTCTCTGAACACCACGATGGTCAGCGCAACGACCACCGATGCAGTCCCGATCGAGACCGCACACGAGGACATGATCGTATGTACAAATCATTCCTTCTTAGCGTCGCTCATTCCCTCTCCTAGCACGACGCGCAGCTCGACTACTACGGCAAACGACTGGCCACGTGTTCTTCTGATCGTACCGTCAAGGTCTTCAACGTCGTCGACGGAGAACCATCCAAGTCGGGTGGTCAGACACTCAAAGGGTGTGTTGTCTAGCTATCTCCTTTTTTTTTTTTCTTTCTCTGAGACTGATCCTCGAAGGCACACTGGCCCCGTCTGGCAAGTCGCGTGGGCTCACCCCAAGTTCGGCAACATACTCGCATCGTGTTCGTACGACGGTCAAGTCCTCATCTGGAGAGAGCAGACGCAGGGTCCTTCTGCAGGATCCTGGACCAAAATCAAGGAGCACTCGTTACACACCGCGTCAGGTGCTTTGCTTCCGTTGCATGCACCCGCTCGATCTGACCCTCGACAGTCAACTCCATCTCTTGGGCCCCTCACGAGCTGGGTGCTATCCTTGCATGCGCTTCTTCCGATGGAAAGTTATCCGTGCTGACGTTCAAAGGTTCAGTCCATCCGTGATGCAATAAACTCTTTTTCACTCTCTTTCAGATGACGGGCAATGGGTCGCCGACATTTTCAATGGCCATGCTATCGGGTGCAATGCTGTCTCCTGGGCACCCGCCACACATCCTGGTTCCCTCATTCACCCTCATCAACCCGGAGCCCCAGCCCTTCCTGCACCTTTCAAACGATTCGCCAGCGCTGGCTGCGACAACCTCGTCAAGCTATGGTCTTTCCGAGACGACACTCAGACGTGGGTCGAGGAGGAGACGCTCGAAGGGCATGGAGACTGGGTTCGCGATGTCGCATGGGCGCCGAATATTGGTTTGCCCAGGAGTTATATAGCCACGGCATCACAGGTACGTACTGCAGTGAAGATGCAGGAGCTGCGATTTTGATGGCGCGCAGGACAAGTCTGTTCTCATCTGGACAAAAGACACACCGAACGCACCCTGGGTCAAAACCCCCCTCGACCCCTCCCTTGCTACCTCTCAGAACGCACCGACAACACCAGGCAAGTTCCCCGACGTCGTGTGGCGTGTGTCGTGGAGCCTGGCGGGAAATATTCTTGCGGTGAGCTGTGGGGATGGAAAGGTTACGCTTTGGAAAGAAAACCTGAAGGGCTCTTGGGAGTGTGTGAGTGACGTGAATAGTTGAAGTTGTGTGTAGCGGGCAATATTATTAGAGTCGAGTCACCTGACCGAGTCATTTCGATGTATCCATATCGATATCTTTCTTTGATCTCTCGTTCTCGTCTTTCAAGAATGTCTACCGTAGACGCGACACAGTCCAAAAATGCAGCAAAGAAGGAGGCAAAGAGGATCGAAAAAGAGGCAAAGCTCGCCGCAAAGCAGCTCAAGCAGACCACCGTGTCCACCCCGACAGCCGAGAAAAAGCTCAAGGGTGAAAAAGATAAAAAGGCGGAAGAGCCTGCGTTCGTGAACACGACACCCAAGGGCGACAAGAAAGGTTCGTGGTGTCTCCTTGTGCTGACGCATGCTCACGCGCACACAGACATGTCCCAGCCGATGGCAGCAGGGTACAACCCCCAGGCGGTCGAAGCTGCCTGGTACGACTGGTGGGAAGCTCAGGGCTTCTTCAAGCCTCAGACTACCCCGGATGGCTTGCCCAAACCAGAGGGCACTTTCGTTATTCCCTTCCCCCCACCCAACGTCACCGGCAGTCTTCACATTGGTCATGCACTCACCGTCGCCATCCAGGACGGGTTGATACGTTGGTCAGTTTCTACTTCCATTTCTTCTGGCGTCTTGCTCACGGATGCTGCAGGAATCGCATGTTGGGGAAAACAACATTGTTCGTTCCAGGGTTCGATCATGCGGGTATATCAACACAGTCTGTCGTGGAGCGTCGGTTGTTCAAGCAGGAGGGAAAGACGCGTCACGATCTCGGCAGAGAGGCGTTCTTGGACAAGGTCATGGACTGGAAGAACGAGTAGGTGTTTTCGTTTAGTCGTGAGCGACGCTCAGTGTCTTGCAGCTACCAGTCACGCATCACGAATCAGCTTCGACGCCTGGGAGGAAGCTTTGATTGGGATCGCGTCGCGTTCACCATGAATCCGGTAAGCCAGCGATTGTTAATGCTATCGATATTTTCTTATTTGCATCTCAGACGCTCTCGAAAGCTGTCATTGAAAACTTTTGTCGGCTGCACGAGGGTGGAATCTTGTATCGTGACAATCGCTTGGTCAACTGGTGTGTGAGGCTGAATACCACGCTATCCAACTTGGAGGTGCGGCATCCGCGACGGTGTTTGTCTTGCATTTTCGCTGACACGTCCTCTAGGTGGATCAGAAACAACTGGAGGGCAGGACTCTGCTCAACGTCCCAGGTTATGACCTAAAGGAGAAATTCGAGTTTGGCGTCATCACCTCGTTTGCGTACCCCATCGAGGGCTCTGGTGCGTCATTGGCTCATGGTAGGTTTCTCGTTTTCATGTGTAACCGGTCATGTAGACGAAAAGATTATTGTCGCAACCACACGTCCGGAGACCATGTTGGGCGATTCCGCCATTGCCGTGCATCCACAGGATGATCGTTACAAGGTGTGGTCCATCGCAATCTTTAATCACGTTCCCTCTGACTTTTGTTCTCAGCACCTCCATGGCAAGTTTGCAAAGCATCCGTTCGTGGACAGGCGTCTGCCGATCCTGGCGGACGAGATGGTCGACAAGGAATTCGGGACAGGTGCCGTCAAGATTACGCCTGCGCACGATCCCAACGATTACGAAGTCGGGAAGCGGCATAATCTGGAGTTTATCAGCATTCTGAACGACGATGGAACATTGAACGCGAATGCAGGGGAGAAGTTTAATGTGAGCACAGTGGATTGCATCAACCGGTGCGGGGCTGACATGTTTGACAGGGCATGAAACGGTTCCATGCTAGGAGGGAGGTCGTCAAGGCGCTCACAGAAGCTGGGTTGTTCATCGAAACAAAGGATAACCCGATGCAGATACCCATTTGCAGGCAAGTATCCTTGAGTTTAGGATATACGCGCCTCATCATGTCGCATACAGTAAATCTGGTGATATCATAGAACCCGTTTTGAAGCCCCAGTGGTGGGTGAAATGCAAGCCATTGGCGGAAGAAGCGATCAAGGTATCGTAAGATTTACTTTTGAATGGTATGAATTCTAACGCTCGTCTTAGCGAACTCGTGCTGGGGAGCTCAAGATATCCCCAGCACAGTCGGAAGCAGACTGGTACAGGTGGCTGGACAACATTCAAGATTGGTGTATCTCGCGTCAATTGTGGTGGGGCCACCGTTGTCCTGCATATTTCGTACGCATAGAGGGCGAAGAGAACAACGTGCGTTTAAAATGGTACTCAGGTCATGACATACTAATTGATCAATATAAGTCGAATGATGGTAAGAACTGGGTGGTGGGTAGGACCCTCGAGGAAGCCACCGAACGTGCCAAGGCTCTGGCAGCGGGCAAGAAATTTATCCTCGAGCAAGACGAGGATGTGCTAGATACCTGGTTTTCCTCTGGCTTGTGGCCGTTCTCGATTATGGGCTGGCCTGACAAGGCAAGTAATTCTCGTTTTCTACGTGATGATTCCCTGATCCGTTCCGCAGACATCCGATTTCGAACACTATTACCCCTCGAGTTTGTTGGAGACTGGCTGGGACATTCTATTCTTCTGGGTCGCCCGGATGGTGTTGCTGGGCGTCTATCTCACGGGCAAGGTTCCGTTTGGCGAGGTGCTCTGCCATGCTATGATCCGCGATGCTCACGGACGCAAGATGAGCAAGAGTCTCGGAAACGTGATCGATCCTTTGGATGTTATCCACGGGCTGGCGCTGCCAGATCTGCACCAGAAACTATACGAGGGTAACCTGGACGACAAGGAAATCGCGAAAGCGATCGCGGGGCAGAAGAAAGACTTCCCCAAGGGTATTCCTGAGTGCGGGACGGATGGCCTTCGGTTTGCATTGTGTGCTTACTCGGGTGGAGGCCGTGATATCAACCTCGAAATTCTTCGCGTGGAAGGATATAGAAAGTTTTGCAACAAGGTGTTCAACGCGACCAAGTTTGCAATGCTCAAGTTTGAATCCGAATTCGTTCCTCTCGATGTGGCCAAGGTAGTCCATCAATTTCTCTGCTTGATCTCGTCGTTCACGAAGAACCTAGCCCACCACCGATGAGACTCTTGTTGAGCAGTGGATTCTCCATAAGCTCAATTTTGCTGCCGGCGAGATCAACAAACACCTCGAAGTACGGAATTTCATGGCTGCCACCACAGTGGTGTATAACTTTTGGCTGTACGAACTGTGTGACGTATACATCGTATGTATATCTTCGTTGAAATGTGAACTCGTCGTTCATCGTTACTGCAGGAAGCGATGAAACCAATGACAGACCCTTCTGCCGATCCCAAGGTGCGCACGTCGGCACAGCAGACGCTGCATACCTGCCTCGATTACGGTCTTCGGCTCCTACATCCATTCATGCCGTTTGTCACCGAAGAACTGTGGCAACGCCTGCCTAGGCGATCGACGGATCTGGCTTCCATCATGATATCCAGATACCCCATTTTTGTGAGACATTTCGTTTCGCATGCTGAACATGGAACCGATAATTCGTCGACAGGACGCGGGATTCCAGTTTGCGAACGCGGAAGAACAATTTGATCTTGTTTTCTCGACCGTGCGGACAGGACGTTCGCTGGCAGCGTCTTATAACTTGCAATCGAATATACAACGTGCGTCGGTGCTCACAGCGTGATTGTTGAAACTGACGATGTTTTTCGTCTAGTGTATATCCAAGTCCAGACTCCCGAGGAGAAGACGTTGTTTGAGTCACAGGCGCCTACAATCAGCGCTCTAACTAAGGGATGCACAAAGGTGGAGGTCGTCGATGGATCGTCGTCATCTCCATCTTCTCAAATACCTGCCGGGTGCGGCTCGGCGGTCGTCTCGTCGAGTGTGGTGGTGTATCTCCAGGTGCAGGTACACACTTGTTTTTTTTTTTTTGCTTGCCGAGGGTCGTTGCTCAACTCGAGTTTACAGGGTCTGGTGGACCTCGCTGCCGAAGTGGCCAAGTGCGACAAGAAGATCGACTTGGCGCGTCTGAACCTCGAGAAACTGTACAAGGTGACGTCGCAGCCGGATTATCAGACGACGGTGCCTGAAGCTGTTCAGCTTGGGAACGAGGAGAAGGTGAGATTCATGGCGTTCAATGTTCTTGGGAGCTGATCGGTGTGTAGCGAAAGACGCTGGAGGTGGAACTTTCGGCGTTGCGAGAGTCGAGGGAGATGTTTGCCAAGTTGCAATAAAGTTGGGACGTGATACTGTACAAACATGGTGGTGTGGATTCTCATGGATTTACTGTATGTCGGAACGAGGGAACGGGGACCGAGGCGCGAACGGTCGGTACGATCATGTAAACCAGGTATTAACTACCAATATTGTAGATGTAGTTAGTATGAACAGCACTAGTCAAAAGCCAAATGGATCAAACTCAGCTACAGTTGAAATTGACTCGGATTGACACGTGCCGGAAGCGGATGTCGGAAGTAGATGGGAGTCGATCGAATCGACATACTTACGCTTCTTCCACTTCCTCTCTCGCTCCTACTGCTTCAACTCTACGCTTCTATACATTCACGCTCAGAATACAGATATGGAGGCGAACCAGACTGGCGGTTTTGACAACATCCGAGAGAAATTTGGCCGCTTCAGGATCCTCATCATTGGCCGGGCGAACGCTGGCAAGACGACCATTCTCCGCGCGATCTGTAACACTACCGAAAACCCAGAGGTCTTTGATGGAGTAGGAAACAAGGTGCGTGCCTGGTTTGATACATAACTTGTAGCCAGACTTACCGAACTGTGCGACTAGATTGATCTGACCGAGATCGAGGGATCTAGGGAGGTGAGTAGTAGTATGATCACTTCGGACTTGACGTGCACAGTGATGTTTGCCAATGCGGCACACTAGCGCGGAATTCACGACATCGAGAATGAGCTGATTTTCCGGAGCAACGACAAATTCGTCTTCCATGACTCGCGGGGCTTCGAAGCTGGTTCTGTGGTTGAATTCCAACAACTGAAGGACTTCATTGCCGATCGTGCAAACACGACATATCTTAAGAAACGGATCCATGCAATCTGGTAACGGCTTGCTGAACAATACGGAGAGCATTCATTGACTACTTGTTACTCTGAATAGGTACTGTATCCCAATGGATAAATTAGATCGGGCAATCCAACGCTCTGAAGAAATGTTTTTTAATGAGTGTGATACGAGAAATGGTGAGTTCATTTTGGCAAGGATTTTTAAAGCTTACAACCTGCCCAGTGCCTGTTATCGTGTTGTTCACCAAATTTGATGCATTACTGGCTGTGGCCATGAGCAAACTGTCCAATGATGGTCAAAAGCTGCCCAAAGAGGAGAAGGTGGCAAAGGCACATGAGCTGATGGATGGGATTTTCGATGATGCAAATATATGGGGTCGCCTCTGTAAACTGAAATATGCACCAAAACATA